>PVHX01004627.1:0-101015 GCA_004024805.1 Geosciurus inauris
CCAAGGTGGGTGGACTTCAGTGTGAGAATCAAAAGCACAGCATAACTAAGCATTTCTGTGCAGGTGTTAGGATTCTTAGGCAATGAGATGCCCCGAGGAAGATTAATTATTGATTTTCTTATAAATCATCTAAGGTGTTGTTTGTTTGTTTTTCCTTCTAGAATGATAAACATCTGATTTTACTTTGGTTAAAAAGAATTTTTTTTCCACTTCATTGAGTTTAAAAGAAGACCCAGTTAAGAGTCTCAGAGAAAGGGTTTTCCCAGCATGATATGCAGGGGAGGCAACTATGTTTTCTGACCTTCAAGGGGTACCAAGCAATAGGACCTCAGGCAACCTCCAGGAGGTTCACAGTAATTAGAAGCATGCGAGTTGAGTAGGTGGGGGAGAACAAGCCCAGTTCAGATGTGATAAAATTTGTTGGCAGCAGGCCTGAGGTCTGTGGTATTGCTCGGTGGAAAGACAAACTCATCACAGAGACAGAGGCCTGGAGGATCAGCTGCCAGAATCAGCACTGTTCCTGCTCCATCCTCCAGGTCCTAGCAGAAGCAACATGATGGCTTACCTTCCTGCCCCCAGTGTTGATACGAAGGGGCGTCAGGAAGGGGTCGAAGATCATGTGGCTGGTCTCTATGTTGACTGGTGACTGCCGTTTCCCCACAGAGCAGAGATTCCAAGCTGAGTTCACCAATCCCCAGAAAGAAGGAACTAGAAACAAAAACAAATTGTAGAATTAGGCTGGGTGGATGGGTAGGGAAGCCATTTAAGAACTATGACACAAAATGATAAAATCCAAGAAAGTCACCTAATACTCTCACTCAGAGAGATCCCTGGGTGTCACAGTAGTATTTTCCTGGCCTGAATTTTGGTCAGTTTCTTTCAGAACTATATTCATGATCTGTTAAGGTCAAATTTTCTTGTTTCAGGCCAGTTTATCCTGTGGTCTCTTGGTTGAGTAGAGTTAGCATTAATTCTTTAGTACTTCTGTAAGCACAAAAGTGACCAAGATGGGTACAGGCCTCACAAATTCAGCAAAGTCTTTATTCAGCAGCGGGGTCAGGATTCAGAGGGCTCACTTTCTGGGTAGAAAATGGCCCGGATTACATGGGAGATAAAGGTTACATGGGTTACGCTGTGGGGTGTTTTAATCCTTGAAGACTTTAACAAGATGTGGGCAAGAGATTGCAAACATCTGGAGCTAGTTTTTACTGGGCACGGTTTTTACTGAATATATCAATTAGATAGTGTTTTACAGCACAGGGATGGAAGGTTCAGGGTTCAGAGTCCAGTGCTCATCTGACTTTGTGGGGCCATTGTATTTACACAGGGACAAGATCAATGTGTAGTTTCACTGTCACTGGGAGGGAATTTATTTGGGAAAGGATCCCTCCTCCCAGGGAGTGCTATCTTGGATTGATGGTTATCTCCCTTTTAGGGCTTGTTCTGTCACCGGGAGACAATGAATTGGAAGGGTCAAAGTTTTGGCTTCTCTCTTCCTCCCTCCTCCCAGGTCACACTGTCTTAGGGGGTTTATCAATTTCATATCCTTCAGCTTTTGTCATCTTTGAAACCCTATCATCTTTGTAACATGTCCATGCTACACCAAATATTTAGTCATTCCAGAGTTGATGCTCTGTTTTCCTACTTGGCAGGAATGTTGTTGGAATCAACCTTGTCCCATCTAGAAGATATTTGAAGCTTTTCAGAGAGAGTGTCATTTAGCCCATACAAGGTGTTTTTCTTTGGGTTGTCAAAACCAGAGGGAATGAATTACTTTTATGACCCCCCAATCAATGCCAGACAGGAGCTTTCAACTTGGCTCTGTCTTTGTTTGGCTCAGCACTGTGTCATTAACCTAATGTTCCCGCAGCTGAAGAATGTGATCATTTGATAGGCAGAAAAAAATGACATTGAGTATTGAGTGTAAATAGCCAAAGAAAAGCTGTCTGCTCATTTCCAGCATCACATTAAAAGATCTTTTAGGATAAATCTCTCTGGAATTTCCATCCCTACTTTCTTCTACTTAAGAGGTTTAACAGGGCAAAGGGGAGTGCCAACCCACTCATTTTACAATACTGGAGAAATTGGTAATTTAGTCTTGCACTGTTCTTTTAAGTACTTCCACTGAGGTGCAGGATCCATGTGTTCTCCATGTGTGCCTTAGGTTAAATTGTCATTCATCCTATAGTCCATCCAAAGCTTGTAGAGTAAGCTATTTTATGTCCAGCCCTGAGTTAAACTGAATCATGGCAAAGGCAGATAAGCATAAGAACAATGAACCCACCAGGGAGGTGAAGTTACATTGAAGTGTGTCATGAGACTATAGGTGAAGGGCACCCCACCCTTCCCTGGTGGAGTAGAGCCAGGGATCCATTCCTGGAGAAGATGGATATAGCCCTCCTACATGTACCTGCCTTCTCAGAGACTCAAATTGAATGTAGCCTGTAACTTACAGCAGCTATTGTTCCTGTCCATAATATGGATGGAGAAAACTGAGGCAAGAGAGGACTCTGGAAAACTCTTGTAAGACATACAAGTCCCTTAATTCAAGAGAAGAATTGGACTAAATGGTATGTCTAATGCCTTCTAAATCCAAAATTCTATGAGCCTTTCATTGGTTCCAGTCAACAGTGGGTAGAAATGGGAGAACCAAAATCAGGTTCCTTGGATGCCCAGACCAATACTTCAACCACAACAGATGGTCTTCATGTTGAAACATGGTAAATACCTAATCTGGTTTAATTCATGCCAATAAGACTCAGTGTCTCCATTCCATTTCGTATGAAGAGTTTGAATTGGCTTTCTAGCAGGTAATGATTTTCAAAATGGCAGCAATGACCAGAGTTAGAGAGAGAGAAAGAGAAAGAAGGGGAGGAGACAGAGGAGGCATCAAGGTGAGAACATTTATATACGTGCTTGTGATTCCTCGGTGCTCTCATTTCTTGCCATTGTTTAAAGTGTCAACACTGCAAATCACTCAAAATCTTTACAAGTCACCATGTCCTAGCAAAACCATAAGGTCTAAGGAGGTTTTTGCATTAAGAATGTACCTTTAAAAATACAAACTTCTGTCATCCCTAGGCTGATCTTTCATTTCTAGACCATTCATTGACTTAATCCTGTACTTACTCCTCAATAATTTCAAGTTTATTATTACAATAAAGCCCCCATCATGACATACTCATATCTCTCTTTGATTTGTGTCAAGTGACACATGGGAGGATACCAGGGATACAGTCATAGCACTGCCATATGTTAGCCATGTGATCTAAACCACTGATCCCTTGCATCTTGGTTGGTCTCTATGGCTCCTGTGCTCCGCTGAATAACAAATGGCCCCTCTCCAAATACGTCTACATCCTAACCTCAGAACCTGTGAATATGCTGTCTTATGCCATAGTCTGAATCTGGAATATTCTCCAAAGGCCCATGTGTTAAAGCCTTGATTCTCAGTTTCACACTACTAGAAGGTAGTGGAAACCTTTCAGAGGTAGGACCTAGTGGGAGGTTTTAGATCATTGGGTATGTGCTCTTGAAGGGGATTGTGAGACCCCACCTGTTCCTCTTCCTCTTTTGCGTCTTAGCTTCCAGAAGGTAAGGAACTTCCTCTACCACATGCTCCTACCATGATGTATTGCCTTGCCACAGGCCCAAAAGCAACCAGGCCAACCAATAATGGACAGAAAAATCTCTGAAACTGTGAACAAAAGTAAACCTTCCTTCTTTTTCTGGTGATAATTTCAGGTGTTTTGTTATAGCAATAGAAAGCTGACTAGCACACATGGTAAAATGTACTTTGCGGATTGTAATTGAAGATCTTGAGATAGGGAGATTTTCTGAGTAAGCCAATGTAATTCACGAAGGTTCCCATAGAGGGAGATAAAAAAGTTGGAGGCATAAAGAAAAAGACAAGGATGGAAATAGGTCAGCATAGAGAAGATAATAGCTGGCTTTGAAGACAAAGGGAGGGGCATGGCCAAGGAATGCAGGTGGCCTCTAGAAGCAGAAATGCCAAGAAGATAGGTTCCCTATTTAGAGACTCTAGAAGGAAGACACTGATTTATTTTTTGCTTTAATTTTTTATTAGATCTTTATGATTATACATAGTACTTGGGTTCATCCTGACATACTCATAAATGACACTGTGATTTTTTAACCCTGTGAGACTCATTTTGAAATTTGGACCCCTTGAACTGTAAGATAATACATTTGTGTTATGCTAAAGCATTCAGTTGTGATTGTTACAGCAGTCCCCGGAAACTGATACAGCTCTTTAAAACTCTGTGATACAAAAACCTTTTTGATAATCAAGACATCCATGATGTGTGGGTGTAGGGGCCGGGGGTGGGGACTTCTCTGGAAGGCAGCTGAGTGATAAACATAGTTACAGCTGCTACCCATTGCATTTCATCTACTCCCATGAAAATCATTAACTAAAATAATCCCAGCCTCATAAATGGGTGGTAAGACTGCTTTTTTGTGGCAACGTGGGTGGGCAGATGCTGTTCTGGCTTACTAATAAACTTCATGCCCAGAAAGTGCCCCCACCAAAGCACAAACAGCAAAAACTTTATGTGAACATCTGCCTTTGCTTTTATTGGGCATAGGATTCTTTATGACAAACAGTTCTGGGGTTTTATATCCCCACTTCACTATCACGTCCTTTGTCACTGATTCTAGCCACCTGCTCAGGAATTAGAGAACAACTGAGCAACCACACTCTCCTGCATTCTGTTGGGCCCTCGTGGGTTCTGCTCTGGAAGGGGCAGCTAAGTTTATGCACCACTGAATTGCTGATTTCAAATTGGCCATACCAGAAATAGAAGCCCCCTCAGAGACCATCTGACCGAAACACATACATGGAAGTAAGGCCACAGAGGCAGAGGGTAAAGTTCTCAACCCAAGGCCACTCTGTCAGACAAAGGCAAGAAAGGAGAGAGCAAAGACCAGAGCCTTGGTCTCAATATTTCCAATGCCATTGAGGCTCCATGGCCCCAAACCACTCCTCCTCAGTAGGCTCCACTCATGAGCAAACTATTATAGCCAGGGAATTTCAGCATGGATTATTGCAATGGCTTTTGCCAGACTTTTTCTACTGTCTGTCTTTTGGCAATTCAAGAGTAACGTTAGTATCTGTTTTGCGGTTACAATAAATTTCAAGTGCAAAGGTTCAAATCAAACTGCTGTGAAAGTCAACTATGTCAAAGTTAGTATTTTTCAATGGCCATAAAATCATTCACAGAATGATCTAGGAGGAAACAAGGCTTCTGTTCAGGTGAAGAAGGTTGTGGTTGGGTCCCAGCTGCATGACTGTGAGGAGATCTGCTGGGAAAGACTATTCACAAAGAGCTGCTGCAGGCGTGGTGTCTTGGGGCTAACTGGCCTGAGCCAGGCTCTAGTCTGCATAAAAGGAGAAGCCAGTGCTGTTAGAAGCACTGTTAAGTACCGGGGCTAGCATTAAAATGCTGAGGCTCATCCAGGGACGTCAAGTACCAAAAGGACAGGGAGAGATGTATACATGTGGTGTAATCTAGGGAAAAGCTTCAGGATAAAGGCTATGAGAATAGGAGGGCATGCTCACTGGGGCCTGGGAATGAGCAAGGATGGGCAGATGAACCAAGGCTGCAGGATTCCCAGTGAGACACTCTTCTGGGTTTATGCAGAACTTTCAATTATCCCCACGGTTCTGAGGCTTAACCGTCCTCTGTAGTGTCGCTCTTCAGGTTTATCAACACTCTACCACCTATGGGAGCAGAGGTGTGGTTATGGAGTTTGGTGGCACTGCTTCTATTTCCACATTGGAGAATCACTGCTGAATTCTTTTTCTCTTAGTTTCCCTGTCTGTCCCAGAAAATCAGATTTGCAAACTTTCTTCCATTTCTTAAAATGCCAGTTATTATGGTGTATCTGTTAATGCTTTCTTTTTCTAGCTTGATCTATACAACACATGGTGGGAGAAAAAATGTAAATAAAGCATAATTGAGTGAGAGTATTTTAACTAATTAATAGACAAATGGTTTGAAAATGTTTGAATTTCATCATCCCTGGCATCTTTTTCACACAATCTTCTAATTTACATATAAACTAGAACACACAACAGACTCAAATCGCTCTGCAAATTAATTTTCAGAGACTAACCAATGGAACTTCAAGGCAGCATTACAGCTCCAGATTATCTTGCCAGAACATTTCCCCCAGAGCAACAGTGCCATTCTTACCATAAACTACAACTCCCCAATGGTCTCTTGGCTCTGTGTCCAGTGAGCTATGAAAGATGTTCAGTGACTCTGATTTCAACCATTTAAATTAAGCGCCTTGGCAAAACCGATTGGGTGCTCATTCAAACCAGTGTGACCAAAAAGCTCCTGTTTAGTTTATTCATGCACCTTGGTGACTCCCAGACCAAAGCAATTTTCTCACCAAAACAAGAAATAGGTCAAGAAAACAAGGAACCAGATGAATCAAGTCTGATATTGAGAGTTAAAATTGGTCTTGATGATATTTTCATCCTAGAGAAGATTCTCCCAAGTCATGTAATACTGTTAGGCATCTTCCTTCTTCATATGTCTGGAGTCCGCAGAATTTATAGAGACCATGCTATTGTGGGTATAGGTGTTAGACACTTGGAATTAACTTTTCTGGCTCATATGAATCTGCTAAATCTTAGGCAAATAAGATAAATTCAATGCCAAAAGTGTTGCCTGGCAGCCTATAATTTACCAGGTATTAGGTATAGCACTGAGAATTCAGGCAGCAAATATTTACTGAGGACCTACTATATGTTGGGCACTGTCTTCAGTTTGGTTTGTAATGAATGAGATAGAAGTGGCTTCTGCTCTCCTGAGTCTTACAGTCCAGTGAGGAATATGAGACAAACAAGTTTATGTGTGTTTTCTTAGGTAATTAAAACTCGGTGAGCATAGTATACAGACGAATATGGTGATAATAAACTATAGAATGAAAAGGGATGAGAGACGTCACCTAATGGTTATGGATGGTCTCTCTGGAAGTGACATCTGGTAGACCCTGTAAGGACTGGGAGAATTGTTCCTGAAGAGTGGCAGGGAAGAGGGCATGCAGGCAGAAGAAGAAAGTAGGGATTTTTTTGCAGAGAAGAGCTTGATGTGTTCAAAGAACAGAGAGAAATCAAGTTGACTTGAGTGTGGAGGACAAGACGAGGAGAAAAGTAAGATGGGATTATCCAGGTAGATCAGGGACAGATGATTCAGGGTTCTGCAGATCCCACCAAGGAGTTTGCATTTTACTCCAGTATAATAAAAAGCCACTGAGAGTTTTAGATAAGGGACTACATTGTCTGATTCATGAATTAGGAGCACGAATCTGCTGTGGCTAGAACACAGCCAAGGGTAAGCTTGATCATCCTTAGAGTACTTTGAGTGGGAAAAGAATTGGTTTCCAAGCAACAGTTGAGGGACATAGGTTTTTATGTGAATTCGATCCAATTGTGTGTTTAAATTCTATCTCAAAGGCAGAACTAATTGAATGTTTTAAAAAGCTATTCTCTTCAACATATGTGCCAATAAAAGAGCGTTTTTCCTAGGATCCAACTAGTGCTTTCCAAGTCATAATTTGAGGCGAGGAATATTTTCATGAAGAGATTCAGCTAAGGCAATCTTTCCTTGTTTTCAAGCAATAAACTAAGTTCCCAACTTTTCGGCCAAAGGAAAGCAAATGAAAGTTGGGAAAATGAATACTGGCATAAAACATATCTATGGTGAATGCAAACCTACAAATAAAGCCTTCCACTTCAATATAGCAATCTCTACTTTGGGGTTATAAAACATGTGAATACATTTTAAATAAGAACTCATATCTTTCCTTTGCTCTTTCTCTCACCAATGCTGATTTACTGTCCCTTCCCCTATTCTCAACTGTAATAAATCTCCACTTCGAACTATTATTAATCAGCATGTTTAAAATACCCACTGCTGCAGGCTTTTGGCCCCTTTCTGATTTGAGATTTATTTCATAGAGGGAATTGGCCTTGAAACTAACCCCTTTACTGCTGAATTCTTCCTCCATGCCTGGACTCTGATTTGTAGCACATGGCTAGAGGCAGGGGTGTCTAACCAGGTCCTTCCTTTCTCTCACTTGGAGACTTCCAAGGAGTTGCATATATCCTATTTAACACATGATCATTCATTTGTGCATTTCTCTAAAAATGTAAAGGACTACATTTAATGAAACAGGGATAGAAAGATAAATCAAATGCCCCCACTCTTAAGGGGAGTACATTGGAAAGATAGGCAAGCTAAAAAGCAGTTGTATCAAAACATCATAACCATTTTTTTTAAAAAAAGAAGTATGTGCACATTGAAGCTTAAATACAGAAAGCATGGAGCAAGCTGACCCCAGCTGTTTTTTCTCAAGTGAGAGGGCAATGTCGCAGAACTTCAAGTCTTGTAACTAGTTAAAACACTGAAGCATTTCCTCATACAGAGAGACACACTAGACCTGACAACTGAGATGGATTGCTGCTAGAATCTGAATTACTATTAAATAGGAGGCATTTAAGGCACTGGATTCTCCAATTTAGAGAGTTATTTTTGTATAGGAGAATAATTATGTTAGCACATCCTCACCATGGAACCTTGAGAAGTGGATACAGTTCCGCAGTGTTAGTTTCTCAGTCTATAAAGTAGGATGGTAGCTACTTCACAGAGTTTTGGGAAGATGAGAGCATATTTACAAAAGGTCTAGCATATTGTTAGTTCTGTAGCAAGTGTTTCATGAATGTTACAGGAAGGGTTGGAGGGGTTGTCAGGAACTGCACAGCCACCAGCCCTGTGATTCCACTTCTGTAGCATTCCTGGGGCAAAGATAAAAAGGGGGTGAAGGATCCAGGCAGGACAGTACGGAGAGACAGCTTTCAGATGCCCGCACAACCCAACCTGGTTTCAGAACAAGGAACTGTGAAGGGAGTCTAGGTAATAGGATTGGCTACTTCATTTCATGGTTTTAAGGAGGCATGTGCAATTATTTCTTGGTTCTGTAACCCTCAGCGTCTGGAGGGATGGAGGGAGTGACCAGTGACATAGATCATCTCAGGTTTTAACTCCAGAGAGAGAATTCATTTTCATTTAGCTTTTGGAGGTTGTCAGATTATTTGTACAGCAAGCTGCAGCTTCTACCTTCTCTGTGTGACTGGGTCCAATGTGGTAACTGACTTGCATTCCTGAAAACACATCAATTAAGAGTGAAAAGAGGGGGCTGGGACTGTAGCTCAGTGGTACAGTGCTTGCCTAGCATGTGTGAGGCACTGGGTTTGATCCTTAGCACACATAAATATAAACAAGTAAAATAAAGGTATAAAAGATACAATAACATTATAAAAAGAAAAAAAAGAGTGAAAAGAAAGAAAGGGAGGAGGAGTTTTCACTTGCTGATCATCCACCATCTAATAATTTCTATGCTAGAAATGTGACATCTCTTATTTGCTTAATCCATCTGACGGTTCTGTAGGATAATACTATAATTATTTTATAAATGACAAGAGTCAGACTAAAGAGGTAAAATGACTTTTCAAGGTCACTTGGCCAGTAAAGAAAGAGACTAGAATTTGAGACCAGCACCTTTTAAAATATCCAAGAAAACACATGTGTGGTAACCTGTGAAACAATTCACAGGTGTATAAAGCAAGAGGTGGTCATCCTCCTTCTTTCCTGTGTCACCCGTGAGGTCACCAGTGTGCTAGGCACCATTCAGCATCTTTCACCATGTTCAGACAAGCATGAGCATGACCAAAGGCATAAGCACATATTTTGAAAGGTTCTTTTTACAAAAATGCATCTTGTTTCGAGTAACATTATGCCACAGATGTCCCTTTATGTCACTGCTACTAACAGAGCTCCTCATTGATATGTAAGGCTGCGGAGCTTCCCCAGTTTGAATGCACCCTCCTTTTCTCCACCATTCCCTACATGAAAGACATTAAGGCTATTTCCATCTTATTTTACCATTAAAATCAATGCTGCAATAAATAGCCTCAAACATGTTATTTTTGTACCGGTGCTTTCATTTCAAGGGGGAAGATTTCGAGAGGTAGTACTGTTTGCTGGAAAAATACACATGCTTTATTTTAATAGATGCTGCCAGGTCACATTAGAAGATACTGGCAGGATCTATGAATATTTACACTCCTATCAGCTGTGTGATGTGTCCATTTACCCACAATCTCCCTAGCACTGGATGTTATTCATTATTTATTTTTGGCAATCTAACAGGAAAAACTGGCATCTCATTGATTTAATTTGCATTTCCTAACTACTGCTGAGGTTGAGGATATTCTCATATGCTCTTCTGTTATTTGCATTTCTCTTTGGATGCTATTCTTCATGTATTTTTCTCTGGGTTATTTATTTTTTGTATCAATTTTAGCTGCCATTTGAATTATAGAGATATGAACCTTTTGTCGTGTGCTATAAATATTTCCTTGTAGCCTAATAGCTAGGTGCTAACCTTGTTTTTGATTCTTTACATTTTTTATGTGGTTGGATTTATTGATCTTTTTCTTTATGTTTCTGGGTTTTTCTTTGACTTGAGATGTCCTATTCAACTATAGCTTATGTGAACATTCTCCTTGAATGCTCATATTTTTATTTCTGTGCTTTTTATTTTTATTTAAACTATTTTCTGTGCTATTTATTTTTATTTAAACAATTTTATTGTTCAAATACACTAGTGACTAATATGCATAGATGCTATGAGACAGAGGCCAGGATGTTTCCCATATAAAAACTGAATAATGCTAGCATTATTTATTAAACAAACCATCTTTGCCTATGTAATTTAATGTCATTTTTATCACATATTAAATTTCCATATCTATTGAATTTGCTTCTTGCCACACTGTTTTGAGTCTAGTAACATCTAGGGTAATTCATAAGATCAAGCCTCCTGATCAAAAAAGTCCATTCTCTTCCTCTGCTAGCACTATGGTACCAGAGAGGCCCAAGCTCTAGGGAAATTCATTAGGATTAGTGATCCTAGGAACTGAAAACATTTGTCATATTCCTGGGGGTACAAGATTGTTAGAGTTACCCGGCTCCTCCTCGTGTCTTCAGGAATCATATCTGCTAGAGCACCATGGCTGCTCTTCCCTCTAGAAAATCCTCAAAGGGGAATGTCACTCTTAGAGACTTGTTCTCTAGTATAAAAAGCACTTCTGGGGAACTTGTCGGAAGACAATGCAATACAGTGGAAATGGCGCAGCATTTGGGGCCAGGAGAAGTGAATTTGGGGCTTGATTTTCCTAATAACAATCATGGTAATCAGTGCTTACCATGTGTGGGACACTCTCCTAAGTGCTTTCCATAGATTCCCTCATTTAATTATATAGAAGGTAGACTTTATTATTATACTGTTTCTTGTAGGTCACAGAGGAATCTGAGACAGAGGTGTTAAGTACCTTGCCCGAGATTAAGAGGAGGAGGAGAAAGGAAAAAAAAGGCAAGTGGGAAACTTAGGATTTAAAACTCCTGCATTTAGCTCTGAATTCCTTATTCTTAATCTCTGTGCTGTACTTCATTTCTATCCTGGCACCTTGACTTGAGCCAAACATATTTTTCTCCTGAGCCTCGGTCTCCTCATTTGTAAAGTCGGGATACACTTGGTTGAAATAACTTGTATCCATCTACCAAGGTGACAGTGAAAATCAAAGTGACAAAATTTACAACAACCATCCTAGTCAGCTGTGTTGCCTGATGGACCCATGGAGTATGCCATTGGTGGACATCAAATTATTTGTCACTATAGCGTCCCAAGATGGGTACCAGGGGTCCATTTTGTAGATGAGGAAGGGGAGCTCAAAGAGGTGAGGACGCTCAGCTGGTGATTTCAACCCAGGTTTAACTTGTGTCCTCGTTCTGCAATCACACATGGCTCATTCCCAGCATAGAACTAAGATGAACTAAGTTTCCATCATTATCTTCTTACTATTTTCCTTGCTCAGAATTAAAGCTAATGAGTCAGACCACTCATTCCTGAGAATCCACTAGACGGCATCAAATACGATCTGTTTTATATGTCATCAAGCTCTTACGTTTGTCTCTGGCTTAAGATTTAGCCTAACAATGGTGTTAAGCCTTATCAGATTACTTTTGGCAAATTTTCTTGCCCCATGTAATTACTGGTACTTCAGATAAAATCTGAAATTAGTTTATTGAAGCTGGGATTCAAAACCACAATGAGAAGAATATCTCAATGTGTGCTCATAAGCTAGCCCATTAATTATTTTCACCTATGCAAATTTGAAGAAAACAACCAGGCTCGTGCCTCTGGATAACCAGACAATTTACTTGAAGTTTGTCAAAGCTAAAGCCTCTTGGTTTCAAGGAATCTCTATGAGTAATGCTGAAAACCAGCTGCGATGTGAGAATCAAACACCAGGTAAAAATAACATAGCCCCTGGAAAGAGATGATCTTCGGCATTTGGAAATTCTAAAAGTTCCCTAAGATGGCATCAGGCAATGCTTTCTCACAAATTCAAACATCTGGTGAAATACTTTAAAAATCCTGCAGAACATCTGGATATCTTGGAATACATTGTCCTTTATCTACATAAACATTTGACACACTCTCTCCTAGCTCTCACTCTATGTATACACAAAATTATAACCTTATGTAAATGTCAAAAGTGGGCAAATGATGAAGGTTAAGATACTAATTCAGGTCCTACCACCCAGATGCACGTGATCATCTGAGCCTCCCTTTTCAGCCCATTCTGTCAGTAAGTGTTTCGGGTTTTTGCAATTTACCACTGTGTTCACATTCATGTAACCCCACAGAAGCCTGCAGCTGTTCCAGTCTGTCTGGAGATCTACACGTATTTAGGGCATTTTCTTTATCATTTTCAAAAACAACAGAGTTCAGTTATCTTTATGAGGCATCAGGAAATATAATTTTCATGCCCCTATGGAGTCTTAGAGCCCAAATACCAGACACTTGTTCACAAAGCAGGGAACAAAACCATATAGATAAGCTGTTGATCTTTCATCAATTCTTCACCAGGCTACATTGTCCAATAAGTCTGCAGCATATTTTCTGTTGAGATGCAAGGTATAGCTTTTATGATACAGTAACTCTACCAACACATTTAACTTGTCTTAACTTTCCCATTCAATTGTTGCATAATCACATTTCATGCCAGGCAGGGGAACTTGCAAGCATTTATTGTAGATCTCTAACATCTCCCAAATCTCATTAAGGACTGCTTCAAAATGTTCCTTGTCCAACACAGTGGCCACCAGCCTAATGCAGGTTCCCACTTCCATGTAACTTAGTTTCTGCAGCAATCCATCCCTTAGCTAAGTTTCCTATTTGCAGCATCAGTTCCACATCACAAATGACAGGAGAGCTGGGCAGGCAAGGAAGAGCCAAGACTGGAAACTGGGCTGTATCCATGGTCCACAACAGAATTTAGTGCATAAAAATGTCAGGATTAGGTTACTCTGGATTTATGTTCCTTTGTGGCCCAGGAGTTCTGATTGGATGCTACTGTCATGTCCCTAGTTTCCATCCCAATTGTTAGCATAAAGTAGGCACCCAACATGATTTCCTGAATGGAAAGATGGATACATGAATGGATGGATGAGAAAGAGCAGGACCATGATGTCTGTTTTCTGCCTTTTCTGCTAGTGCTGGTCATACTATTGTACTTCAATCCAATTTGTGGAATGAATAGATGGACATATTGCTCTATGTCAATACCTTCAACAACACAATGTGGTCACACTTTCTTTTGTGTGTTTGTTTTTATTCTTTTTTCCAAATTCCCCTGGTCAAATTTCACACATCTTACAAACCCTAATTTAAATTACAATAACTCTTTTAAGTCATTTTTTACTAAATAAGTCATCATTCATCATTCTGGATTTCTAGAGAAGTGGTTAGATGCTAGACAATTTGACCTTAATTATGCATGACTATATTGATCATTGTTTTGCAAATGTATTAGTACCATTTTCTAAGTAGAAGCAAGCTCTTCAAGATCAAGAATTCCAATATGGTCGAGGACCTAACAACAGAGCTTGGGCCTATGAAAGATGGCTAATGACTCAGTTCACCCAAATTAAATCTAAGGAGCTATAAAAGAAAAGATTTCATAAAGACATCAGCAGTGAAATGGATTTAGTGATTTTTGACACTTCTCATTAGCCAGTACCCAAATATATGCCTGGTAGTGTGGGACTCTTTGCAATTCTACCAACATGCCATTCCAAGGTTACTGCCTGCAAAGCCCTTGCCCACTTGCCTATGCAGAGAATACGTTCTCATCTTTCAAGCTGCAGATCAGGAGACCCCTCAAAGCAGCTTTCCCTTTCTGCCACTCCTGTTCAGCAGAGTCACATGCCCCAACCCTGTGATCCAGGGGCATTCTTCCATTCTAACATTTACACTGTGTTGTAATTTTGGACATAACCATCTCCCCAACAAGAATGGACACTTTTAAAAAACAGAGATTTCTGTCTCTCAATCATTGTTATTAAGCACAGTGCTCACTATATAGTAGACTGAGAGACAATGCTATTTAAATAAAAGGGAAAAATTTGTCAAGATCTGATTATATACACTAGCAGAAGAAAAGACAAAGGGTGGGAAATGGGAAGGCTCCCATTTTTCTGAGCATCTACTTAATGACGTAAGAAAGGCTTACCTAGCGAAAGGCTTTTACTCAGTATGTTTGATCATCCTCTATAGTTGAAGTGCGAGAAAAGACCAGATTCCAGGGACCTGGTATTGTTTATCCATATTGTCAAGTATGAATTCCAGGTAGAGTGGGAATGTGATGGCAGTCTTTTTAAAAATTTTTTAATTTTTTTATTAATTTATTTAAATGCTTTTCAAGTCATAGTATGGTGATGGCAGTCTTAGAAAGTCAAAAGCCCAGAGTCTGGATACCAAATAGAACAAAAAAAAAAATCAGAAAAAAAAGAAAAAAAAAAAAAGGAAAAAAAGAAAAACCCAAGTAAGAAAATGTATGAGTGAGCAGATTTTCAGTGGGCAACAGGAAGGTGAATAGAAGAGTTTTCTGAGTTGTACTTAAGCAAAAAAGCACTTTATTCATTTGTATGTCCATAAGCATGGTATGTTCTAAGCTTTCAAAACTTGGCCCTCTGAATTTGATGTTTCTGTATCAACAGATTCAACCAACCACGTAGTGAAAATATTAGAAAAACGTATTGTTACTGACATGAACTATGTAGACAATAGACCCACGATGGTTGCATCTGTACTGAATATGTGTATTATATATATTATTTATGTCAGTATTCCCTGAACAATATAGTCTAACAACAATTTACATAGCAATTACATTGTATTAGGTAATATCATTTAAAATATTTGAGTATGTGTCCATTATATGAGAATACTATGCCTTATTATCTAAGAAACACCAGCATCTGAGGTTTGTGGTATCCAAGAAGGCTCCTGGAAACAATCCCTTAAAGATTCCAAGGGACAACTGTATAGCACTGAGGCAGTCATCCAATCCATCTTTACACCCATCAGGAGAAACTGATTTAAGGTTACATCCAATGATCAGAGTGGAAGAAGAAGTAAAATGGTACCACCCCCGGAGATTCTGATATTGACCAATATGACTTTGGAACATGAAGGTATGCCTGCCTGTTCTTGTAATTTTGTTTCCATTTTTAAAGATATTTCTCATTTCCACACAGAACTGTACAAAGATTCAATGATAGATGAATGTCAAAGTGCTCTGTGAACTGCTATACAATTGTCTTTTAATTATTCATGTTTATGTTGTAGAATGCTTATCCATGGCCACCACTGTCTTGGGCAGTATAATTTTGCTCTTCAGGTAGGATGATAACTCAAACTTATATTGTAAATAAAAGGAATACCTCTTTGTTATAATGCTTGCTCAAATAAATCTCATGGATGCCAGGCTTTTTCTTTATCATCGCTTTCTAAGGAGTAATTGGGGTGCTTAACAAACCATATTCCAACTTGTAGACTCCCCAGGAGCCCCCCCCCCCCAATAATGTTACAAAGCATATTCATTGTCTTCTAAGCTAAGCCTTCTTTGAGAGATTGATTAGGCTTACAAGTCTCTCTCAAATCAATGGTTCTGGACATTAAAGTCCAACATTTTCTTTTTGAAATAGTGAGAATCTGAAGTTTCCTCATTATAGTTGGCAGCTCCCTGGTCTTCAATGAAAAGAACTAACTGCCCCGAGGAAATACCAGTTCCTAGTGACAAGAGATTAAAAGAACATTAGAGTTTTAAAGGCCAAGATGCTTAGAAGACTCAGCGAGGACTGCTCACAAATTCAATCAGCAGTGAACATATCCTGCAAAGTTTCTAAGCAGCCATGAGCCTCAGTTCCCAGTTTATCATAAAGCTGCCCCTTTCTGCCCTTTATCTAGGTTTATTTATTTATTTTTGCATTGGGAAATCTTTCTTTCTTTCTTTCTTTCTTTCTTTCTTTCTTTCTTTATTCATTCATTCATTCTTAGGTATACATGATAGCAGCATGCATTTTGATTCATTGTATACATTTTTGCAGTGGTTTTATAAAGCCCATTCCTAAGACACACAGGCTCCACTACTCCCTCACTTAATACAGCTTGAGTATCTCTTGTCTAAAACACTTGAGACCAGAAGTATTTCAGATTTTCTTTTTTGAATATTTACACAGACTTTACCAGTTGAGCATCTCTAATCTGAAAATTCAAAATACAAAATGTTCTGAAATCTGAAACATTCTTAACATAATGTTGGTGCTCAAAAAGCTTCGAATTTCAGAGCATTCTGGACTTTGGACTTGGGGATTAAGGATGCTCAATCTGTAGTACATGATTTCATTTGTCAGTTCATCAAAAACCCCTTGCAGAAAGTCTAATTGATCCAATATGAGGTTGAATAGCCTCTTCTCTCAGAAGAGAGCAACACTTTTAAAATATTCACTTTGATCTAGAAAGAAGGCAGCAAAACTCAAGTCCAGAAGCAATCATAAGTGATGGATTAGCTATAAACATACACCAGTAAAGTCTTAGAGTAGGAGTGGAACTTTCATTTCAAGGCTTAGCAAGAAGTTATAAGCATAGAAGGAATTAGTTAAGTAACAAAATAGGGAACAGATTAACATTCTAAAAGAAAGGGAAATAGGGAACGACAAGATCAAAGTCTTTGTACGACACCATAAACAGAGTTGATGTAATACTGTGGTTGAATGGTTAACATTTATTAAATGCTAAACTCATTCTATTCTCTAAGTGCTTGCATATGAATTAATTCATTGAATCCTCACAACAATCTTATGATGTGGGTATCATTATCATTTCATTTTACAGCTGAGGAAACAGAGGCACAGGGAGATTTGATACAAATTACCCAAAGAATTGTAGCTAGAAAATGGTCGAGGTAGGTTTCAAAGCCAGGCAGGCTGGTTCCAGAGCCTACACACCTTAACTATTATTTGATCCTATATCACTTTCAGTCATGGTTTTTAAGGATAAACAATAATCAAATAAGGGAATATGTCCCAAGAGCTATCTGAGACTTATACCAGAGATCCTGATTAAATAAGTCTATGGTGGGATCTAGGAATTTGCATTATTTAACAGGCAGCCCAGGTGCTCTGGTAAAGATTGTTCATAGACCATAGTAATGGAAAAACCAGCTGATAAAATTGACATCTCTTGAAAGAAAGGTTTATCAGCCTTACAAGGTCAGCAACATTACCTCAGCACCAACAGGTCTGAGGGAAACACATGACAACTGAAGGGCTGAAAGAAAGTGTGGGACAGAGGAACACACACCCTGACCTTGCTTCTTGTCTGGCCACAAGAGGGAGGCAGACAGGAGCTTTTTGGTGGGGTCGGTACTATTTTACCTGGACTTACCATAGTTCTCAGTTTTACCCCACTTCTTCTGTTCTACTTTCTTATTCACCAAGCACAACCCTTCATAAGTGTTTTAATCCCAAGCAAGGAGGTGCTGTATAGATGACAGACATTCCCAATTCCCCACTGCAAAGTGAACTTCCATTACGGCTATTTTAACAGCCAATCTTGTGCTATTTTAATAACCAATCAGTCCCAAGTACCTGATTATCAGTGTTCAGAACATCCCATTTCCGGAGTCAAGAATCTTCTCACAAGACACCAGGTCATGAGGTTTTAACCATGGGATGTGGCTCCCAACAAACACTGCCAGCAACCAGATCCTACTTCTCAGGGGCCCATCTCTGCACTAGGCCACCCCCACCTCATGAAGAGAGTCTGTATTCATCATTAGTTGAGATAAATTGGGTTTAAAATAAAAAATGGCTTTGTGCATACACATTTGCCAGAATATGATTTATAATAATGAAGTGCTGAAAATAATCTAAATATGCAACAACAATAGAGAATGGTTTAGTAAAGTAGGCACACCCACATAAAGACAACTGGTGCAGTCATTAACATAAATTTTAACTACCCAGCAATTGTTTTTTTTTGCATGGAATATGGTCTCAATGGTTTCACATATATGAGACAACATGTGCTGGGGGTGGGGAGAAATAAACAACTAAAATGTGGACAGAACTTATCTCTGGATGGTGGAATTATGGGTGAATATTAATGTACATGCATGTGTGATTGTGTGTTCTGAGCTTTTTACATTGAGCAGGTAGTATTTTCACAATTAAAAAATGAAAGACTGCCAATTTGGGTCAACTTTTCACCCATTTAAAGAATTATATTCTGTAAGACTGATTTTCTCATTACTTTTCATTAGCAGGCAAATGATAAAGACTATCTAACTTACTGTACACACTTTCCAAATTTGGGGGCCAACCAGGATGATCAAGGTATGTCCAGGAATTAAATACAGCTGACCCATCTCTTCTTGTAAGAAAGGAGAGAAACTGTGGTCATGCTTAGCAACTGGCAAAGAGAAGACATGGGAAACCTCAATATTTTGAGCAAGAATTCTTCTCTTTCAAGCCTGCCCTTGAACATGAGAAGTTAATAGGGATTTAGTTCATTGGCTGATTTTCATCCTAATTGGCTAATGAATCTATTCAAATCTTAAGAAAAACCAAAGAGGAGGAAACAAATAACAGGAGGGTTCAGCTGCTGATTGATGTTTAAAGAGACTGCATTTAATGTGTCAGGAGCTCTGAGGTCCCCAGGTCCAGAACATTAGCTTCCCTGGAGAGTTGGGGCTCCATCAAGGAAGGGGTGAGCAGTCCTGCTGATACACCACCAACTTCCCTGTCTCTTTGAAGAAAAACTAAAACTGATGGCAAGCATTTGATTTGATCATCTAATGCTGAATTCAGCTTAAGTAATATAGACTCTGGGCTGGTGACAGAAGATACGATAGATGGGAGGCTCTTGTATCATGTGGGTGCCTGGGCCTTCAGAAGGTGGGAGCTAAGCCTACCTAAGCTAAGCTTGCTGCTTTTTACCCCACACCAATTAGTTCTGCCCTTTAACACAGGGATCAGCAATCTCACTTCCTGGAACTGTAGTCAAAAGATCATAATAAAACCAGTTAGTGCAGCCAGCCTTTCGCAAAAATGTTGAGACAGGCTAAATTGGTTTTCCATGCCTTTTCACCTGCCTTTTAAGGCTCTTGTCCTCAGTTCCCTTACTAGGTGCACTGATTTTCTCTCTCTCCCTCCTTTCAGGCCACTTCTCCTATAGCCCATACGAGGATTCCAAGCCTCACCACCATATGGTCTCATCTACTGACAGGCACTTCTGGTGGCATAAGCAAGGACACCCTTGACTAAAGCAGCATAATGCTTTAGCTTGTGCTAGAGCAGAAATGCATTTCAGAGGAGGCCCACACCCTAACTATCCTAAAAAGATGGCAGGCAATCCTGTCTTTGGTGACAACATGGGTGAACCCAGAAGATGCTGTTTTCTGTGAGGCAAACCAGACATGGAAGTCAAAGGCATACTGGGGGGTCTCACCTGTCTGTTGAATGTAAGATAGCTGTAGACACAGTAGCAGAGAATAGCATGGGGTTGGGCTGGGGGTGGGGGAAGGGAGAGATGTCAAAGAATATGAATATGAAATTTCAGTCAGACTGGAGGAAGACGCTCAAAAGACCTATACATCATGGTAACTGTAGTGAGTTATATTGGTTATGTATTGCATACCTGAAAATTGCTAAGAGAATAGGTTTTCAGTGCTCTACACACACACACATACACACACACACACAATTCTAGGAGAGGTAATGCATATGGTAATTAGCTTGATTTAGCCATTCCACAATGATACATGTATAAAAACATTATACTGTACGCCATAAATGCACATTTTTGTCAATTAAAAATAGATAATAAAATAGATACGCGATTAAAAATAAATAAATAAAAAGTTAAAAAGAAGGAGGGAACAGGGAAAGAAAGAGTGAGCAGTGTGAGGAGAGCTACACACTGCCAAAATGGACCTCAAGACCAGCTGACTCAAGACCAAAGGCTCAGGCCATCAAAATCACAGGGCTCTGAGGACAGCAGAGAACAGTGCCCGGGACTTACAATAAATGGAAATGTATTCTCTCTTATGTCTTTCCCTTCCCATTCCTTGTGCACACCTTTTAAACCTCTTGTCTAAAAGCAGCATCCACTCAGAAGCCTTACAGCATTGACCTGATTAGATACTTGTAGCATCTCTAGGGATCAGGAACTTTCATAACCTCCTTTTCTCTAGCTTCCAGACCTTCCACCACCTGGAAACAATCCATCTTCAGAGCTTCTCTCCCTGTGCTTCTTCCTGTACGTTGGCTCCCAGATGAATGAGAGCTCTGCCATTCCCAGGGTGCCCTGGGCTTTTATCTCCTCAACATCTGTGATCTTCAGCTGATGGACCTGCTCATCAAAATCCTACTTATTCTCCCCAGGCATGGTAGCACATGCCTGTAATTCCAGCAGCTCAGGAGGCTGCGGCAGGAGGATCATGAGTTCAAAGCCAACCTCAGCAACTTAGCAAGGCCCTAGTCAACTTAGCAAGACCCTGTCTCAAAATAAAAAGAGCTGGGGGTGTGGCTCAGTGGTTAAGTGTCCCTGAGTTCAATCCCCGGTATAAAAACAAAACAAGACAAAAAAATCCTTCTCCATCACTGCTTCCTCTGAGAATTTTCCTCAATGGCCCTTTCTGCCTCAGGTGATACCTGTATCCAATATCTCTCTCATGCCATTTCATGGCATCTCTTGTAATAATAGTGGAAACTGTATTTATATCTTATTATTTATTCTTTGTAGCTAGGAATAATGATAAATGTATGAAGAATACTGATAAATGTATGAAGGAGTACTTTGGAGACATCCTCCACACAAACCCCGAGGTGAATAGCAGCCCCCTGTCCCCAACACAGGTGGAGCTTTCTTTTTTCCTGACTTGCTTTTGCTCTTCTACACTTTTCTGTCACTGGAGAACAATTCAGCTATCTTAACTGAGAGGCAAAAGATTGATAAGCTGATATAAAACCAGTAAAAACAAAAACAATGATTAATGCTTCTCTTGTCTCAAAAATGACAAATCCTTTATCTATTTGACCTTTAGAATGCAGTCATTTAAGTATTCTGGTATGTAGAATCCACCTTGTTCCACAGAGGTCTTTGGGTACTTTTCAAAACACAAAATTTTTGTTTTAGGGTGTTTCTTCATGAGGCATGGGAGGACATGTAGCAAAGACCTTGTCTAGGCTTTCTGAACCATGCTTATTTGTGTAGTGGTAAAAGAAGGGAAGAAACCCCATGTTGCTGCATGGTGGAGCCTCATAAATGTCGATGGAGGTTCACCTACCTGAGGTTTATAAACAGAGCATACATTCCTGTCGGTGTAGGCATGACCTTGTGGGTCTCTTTGCAGACTATATTAGTGCTGTGCAAATATTCCTACTCAATTGAAAAGGCACATTATACTCAGGGAAATTATTCTCCCAGCAAATAGACAGATGTTTAACTTCACTTAATATAACATTATAGTCTGAATTCTTAATGGGAGACAGGGTCCTTTTGGAGTAGGGTAAAACTGCACGGGCCAAGCACTAGTAGTATAGCTCCTGACAGTGCAGATTAGGTCATTACCTCTCTCTCACGGGAAACTTTCTGCTCTTCCTTTCAAGACCACCAGAACAATGTCGCTTGAGAGGCCACAGTGGACTTAGCACAGTTTGGTCCTCAAGAGAGTCTGCAGAAGGTGGCTGTGATGATGCTTATCTGCCTAAGAACTTTTAAATGCTCACCTTTGAGGATCCTTACAGAATAATGGACTGTGTCCAATCATGAGATTCTGCTCCTGGGAAAATATGAAACCTGCCTATTCCAGAGATGCTAATGTAGTGGCACCCCCTCCTCCACCAAAGAATCTTAAGTAAGCTTCTCCAGAGACCCTCAACATAATTGTTTTTATTAACAGAATATCAGCAAAAATTTTTGCAAAGAACTGAATATGGTTTAGGACCTCCTTTTCTCTGTGAGGACTGAATTGTTCTGTCTTGAACAAGCTAAGTTCAGTCGCAGACTTGATGATGTTACTTCTGCTTCTGTGGTAAAACTTTTGAAAACTCTTACTAATGTAAAAAATGGAACAAAAAGCACTTGTCATGTAACCTTAAACCCTTCCTCCCATTGGATATAAAGTTCAAAGAATTTTCAGACTCATGGTCCAGAGAATTTTAGGCCATAGCCCCTCCTGACCCTGCAGCCAATAAACCTGCTTCCTGAAAATTCCTCAAGTGTCCAGCCTCTTCTGTCCTACATCATTAAGAAGGCATAAGAGTGGCCTGGGGCTGTAGCTCAGTGGTAGAGCGCTTGCCTAGCATGTGTGAGGCACTGGGTTCAATCCTCAGCACCACATATAAATAATAAATGAATAAAATAAAGACCCATCAACTAAAAAAATATTAAAAAAAAAAAAAAAAAAAAAAAAAAAAAAAAAAAAAAAAAAAAAAAAAAAAAAAAAAAAAAAAAAAAAAAAAAAAAAAAAAAAAAAAAAAAAAAAAAAAAAAAAGTCAGTGGGACTAGACCAAACCCACATAACTAGATTCACTCTTGCGGACTTTGGTGTAGAGGGAATAGATTCATCTTCAATCTGTTTTCACAGAGAACTGTCCTTTAGGGACTTCAAGAAAAATTAGAGGCTCAGGAAGTGGAGATACAACTGAATTTAGACATGGTAGTTTCTTTTAGTGCTGTGATATAGGGACAAGACTAATACCCCTGTGAGGACCCCTCGGCTTTCAATCTGCCCATCTGTACTGTGCTTGGGGTGCTGGGCGGGGCCCCTGTATATCCCATTTCTGCTTTGTCAGCTTACATCACAGGCTCCACCCACTGCCCAAAGGAAAGCACCCCTGAGTCCTGGAGGTAAAGGGCAGGCTTCTTCCTGTCTGCTCTGGTGGTCACCTGGAGGCAGCATTTACTTGTAGGTTTTTCAACAGCAGGTTCAGGGACCCCTACACTAAGCCTTCAGCTCTGGGGTCTCCTCTACTGAGTTTCTAAATTCATATCTCAGTTTCCTCTCCATGGTCTGCCTGTCCGGAGGGTGGTAACGTGTTCTTGCGGCAAACCAGTATGGTTTTCTCATCTTTGTGTTTTGTTTTTGCTTTTCTAATCTTCTAAGATCTTATTGAACAATTATTTTAAATTATCTCAGTTGAAATAATTGCATGGCTTGCATCTTATTCACTGGGGCCTAATTAATATAACAGAGTCATGCAGACTCTGACTATATTTTTGATATTATGGTTATATTTTGAGGGGTGTATTCATGTGTTCAAAAATGTATGATTAGTCTGCATTTATTAAGTAAAGGAAAAATCAGTATTACTGTCCTGAAAGTTGTCCGTGGTATATTTAGTGGTAAAGCAAATGCTTTTAAAGCAGCAAGAATCTTATAATTAGAAGATAAAAGTAATTGTTAAGAAACATGGAATAACAGGTTAATGTGATCTCTACAACAGTACTTTATTATCCCTGTTAAAATAGTTCTTAAAATATCCTTAGTGTATGTAATCAGGATATTTTTTTGTCCAATATTTAGCCAGGGTTACAATAAATATTAAAATTCATTGTTTAATAAATAGTTTAACAATTTTTCTTAGTTGCATTACAATGAAGGTGCAATTTTTGATGCTTTGGCCCTGATTTGAAATCTAAACACTTATATAATATGGGTAATTCAAAGACACACATGTTCTTGCTTCTAAAAATTTAACTTTTTAGCTAAATATAGCTAAAAACCAGCTCATATTGTAGTCCACAGCTGGGAAGTTAGCAAAACCTTAAATTATGGTCTCATTTACACTTCTATTTTCAAGCCCATTCATGAATTAATTTTAACTTTGCCTCTGCCTTCAATCAAGCCTTAAGTACCTGTCAGAAAAAATGACAGCTCAAATATCTGCACATATATTTGGAATTTCTACACTTTGATTCCTTTGTCCAAACTTCCACATGCCATGTGGGTGAGGCTCCCAGGCACAGGCAACGAGGTTGCGCTCTCAATGTGACCAATATCCCACATCCAGAGAATGTGCACTTAGCGCATAAGCCAAAAGGGAACTCCTCATTAAAACAGTTGATCTTTAATACCTTAGAAAGTTGAGAGGAGTATGCCGCAGGGATGTAAACAAGCGTTGGGCAGATCTACAGGAGACCTGATTTCAGGCTAATGTTCTATGGAGTGGCCTTGGGCTAATCTTAATCTGTGAAGCTGGGCGCTGGACTTGGAAAGCTTTGTTGTCCCTGTGGACTCTGCTGTTACATAAGATCATGTAACTGCAATGCCTAGAAGCAACTCAGCCTAAGGCAGTGGTGGCAAAAATTTTGGAGAGTATAAGTCTATCGGTGAAAATCAATTCAATATGCAACCTCTCTATATGAGTATCTATTCAGATTGCAAATGGATATTGTTGTGCTAATTATTACTAATATGGGGTACCCCCTAAAACACTGAACATAGTCTCTCATCCTCACTTATTCATTCAGTTGCATCCACAATGACCTTGCCCAGCACGCCAGGTTTCATGGTGGGGAAGCACTGGATGCTTCTCCATTAGCCAGTCACTGGGTTCACATCCTTCCCTACTTTAAGACTTTTTGCAAATGGCACTTCCTTGACCTTCCATGATACTCTGCAGACCACATGTGCTGGGTCTCTGTTTACCCTGCAGGTACCTCCTCTTCCCCCTTCTCTGCAGTTTTCTGTGTCCTAGGAGTTGATACAACAATGACTGCATGGGCTCCCTTGGCACAGCAAGGAACTAGAGGATGAGAGGAGAGAGACACCTGGGTGTTTATTCCCACACTGTTATTCATGTAGGGCTCCGGGCAGGAGTGGGAAATGGCTGTTTCTCTCTGCCTACACCACTTGTTGGTCTTTCTACATTCACAGTTATGGTACTCTGCTTGATTGGGTCACAGTTTCCTTCCCTGGGGAGAGAATTCCCCACTCTTGGAGACCCCACCATTCCTTGTTGGTTTCTTTTAAACCCTGTCTCTCTACAAACAGAGCTCTTCATAAACTCTCCTGTTTCTTTCAAATGCAAAATTTGGAGGGACAGAGATTTTTCATCTATGGTCGTTCACTGCTCTAGGCTGAGGTCCTAGGTTAGTGTCCTGCATGTTGCAGGCCCTCAAGGAGTTGCCAGAAAAATAGATAAACAGTATTTTCCTCCTGGCCCCCTATGGACTGTCTGGAGCATTCCATTTTGATAACCACCAGCTTAGGGAACATACTACATCACCCTATTTTACCAAGTCTTTCTTCACCCTATTTTACTAAGTCTTAGGCTAATTTAGCTTTATTCCCATCTAATACAAAGCTCTGCTTATTTTTAAATCACAAGAAATGTAATTTAGCATTAACCCCCCCTGGAAGACCCACATTGCCTCCCCCAAGATTCCTAGGATAGCAGTCCCATTAGATATTGAGCCAGTCTTGGGAAAGACCTCTTTAGTTCACTTTTACAAGCTGTCTTTTAAGAGACCTGTCTTTCTCCTTCCTGATCTCTGCTTTAAGCAGAACAAGGAAGATAAAAACTGCCCAGGGAAGACAGGGCCCATTGCTTTTGTCTTTCTCACAAGAGGAGATCATCAACCAAAATCTTTTTCCTCATCTCAATTACTTAATTTGCATATAATGCTCCATAATTTAACTAAAATATAACTTCTAGGGCTTAGTTGTCCAGATGAGACTCAATAATTGTCTTGAGCAACAACATTCATTATAGCAGAATAACTAATTAAAAAGAAAATGATTATTTTTTTTAAATTGGAAACACACGTAAATGCTTTTCTGCACTGTGAAAATCTGAATGATTGCTTCTCCATGAATCATCTTGCATCTATTAAACATGCCCAGTACTTAACTTGTAGATAGATCAGATCATTTTTCACATGCCTGAGTTTCTTTCCTCTGCATTAATCGATAAGTGCTGCTGGATTCTCAGAGCTGCTCCTGTACTGAGGAGAATCTGATCTTCAAGACAACCTCCTGGAACCTGCTGAGGTAGCCTTGGGAGGGAGAGCTGAGTGGTGAGAAACTGCTGACTCTTGCACCCACAAGGAAACTTTCTGTAAACACAGTGACTTCCATGTGCATGTGGCTCCGTTTTTAAATGCTGTGCTCATCCTCGGCTATATATAGCGGCCTGAGTAAGAGCTTTCTCATGTGGTGTTAAGTTTCTTGAGCTGTAAGTCAAAACATTGTGATGTTCACACAGCCTTTGGGAAGAAGAGAAAATCAACTGCCAGTGTTATTAAAATGGATCTCTGCTTTCTATTACCACCAGGATGGATTAACTTGCACACATAGATAAGTGAAAACTAAGAATTTTCTTTCATTTGAATGATATCATATTCCTCCACTGACAGCAGTGGCCTGCCTCTCCAATGTGATACTAGTGTCCTAGGGCTCCTGTAATAGTCATCACCCCTTGGAAGGCTTACACAAAGGCTTTCTGTGGGTCTGGAGGGTGGAAGTCTGAAGTCAAGATGGCGGACCTGGTTGGTTCTCTCTGAGGACTCGGACAGGCAGTCTGCTCCACATCTCCTTCTCAGTTCCTGGTGGTTTGCTGGCAATTTTGCACATTCCTTGTTTCACCCCAGTGCTTGCCATCATGCTGACCTGGTTCTTTCCCTGTGTGTATGACTCCACCCAAATTTCTCCTTTTTATAAGGACACTAGGAGCCCAGATGGCCTTGTTTTAACAGAACTAATTACATTTGCAACAATTCTAGTTCCAAATAAGCCATATTGTGAGATCCTGGGCATTGAACTTCAACATATAATTTTGGCCAAAGGGGATACAATTTAATTCATAACACATGGTAAAAATGAAAAGTTAGGTTTCAAGAAGATGCTAAGAGTATCCCTGGTTCAATCCCTTTGTGTTTTGAGAGAAAGGGAAAGGCATAGTGACTCATCCAGGGCTACTTGGCAGAGGTAGCAGGAGGAACAGAAGCAGCACACAGGGCTCCTGGCTCTGCCCTGGTGCTTCCTTGAGCACACCATGTGACCTTTAGTTTTATTCTCCCTGAAGCTGAACTTCACGTGCATTTGCAGAGAGGATGCAGCAGCCATGATCTCTTACATGGAAAACTCACCCAAAGAGTGATGTAGCAGGTCTACCTCAGCTTGGTTTATGGAAGTCATTCAAAAAAGAGTTAGATTTGGGTACTGAAAAGGAAAACCTGAGTGCCTGATACAGTACTTTGCATTTAATCTGCACTCCAAGAAAGTCTGAATGAAGTTAAACTAATTTTAATAGTGGCAAGAATTACTCACACCTGTTTATAACTTCTATTATATAAAATGTTTTCAAATCACTCTCTCATTTGTTTCCTACAAACTCCATGAGACAGGGATTCCTCACACAAAAATATTCCAGTTCTGCTTGATAAAACTTGCATGTTATCTCAAGTTTGGTTTCGAATTCCAGTGTTCTCTTTCCTGAATTCTTATTGTTCTGAGAAAAACATCAAATAGTTTAAATTTTTAAGTTTTCTTAAGGTTCATTTATTTTTTATTTTATTTTTTTTTTGGTCTCAAAACATACATTTGGAAACAGCCATTGTTTTCAAAGCTTCCCTAAGAACTTGAGGCATCCATTGCTTTGCACTCAGCAGATGACCATAAAATATGAACAAATGATGACAGTTGGTCTTCAGACCCCAGGGAGTCCCAAAGTCACAAAAGCTTAGGATTTGAATGAGCTTAGAGGATTTCCTAATAATGCTTTCTGCTTTACAGATAAGAACGCTAAGGCCCTAGGTCTGAGAGCAAGTTAAAAACCCAGCGATCCTGACTCCATTCCAGTGTTCACATGCTTGCAGGATCTGGCACTGGTTCAATCAGAGAATGATCAGCTGGAAGAAAGTCCTGGCCAGAGGCTTTTATCCCACTTTCTCTGAAGGCAAGAGAGGTCATTAAAGATGCACAAGTGAGACTGCAAAGGAGTATAATACTATGCAACAGCGATATTCAAAATTATTAAATTGGAAACCCTGGTGCCCTTCACAAGCACAAAGCAGATCCTCTGCAAGGGAATGAAAAGAGGTCACATGTTGTGGAACCAGCCTTCTTTCTATAGAGACCCCATTATAGCTCCAGAGGAAAGAACATCAATTCCTTCCAGGGAGTCTATGTAAAAGATAATGTATGCTTCTTTTCTGGCTGTCAAGATTCACAAAAGAGATGGGAAGTTTGAGGCTTTATTACTGATGACCTCCCCACAGAATACACTGCATCTCATTTTTAAAAATAGCCTAACTCCTGGGTGGAGCATTTGATGGGCTTCATAAAGGAATGGAAAGATTGAGGAGAAATCTTGAAAGGAAGGAATAAAGAATGAGGAAGAAGGAAGGAAAGCAAGAGCAAAAAGTTAGAGAAGTCAGTCTCGCTTCCCCTCTATCTTTCTGGACTTCAGCGTGGTCACCTCAGAGTCTCATCACCTCTGAGTGGCTTCTTGGCAGCCTCAATCCCTCTAGGCCATTCTTCACACTGCTGAACCCATGCAAATCTTTGCCATCTCCTCTTTGTGAAGTCCACGTTCCTCCGCTTCCCTTGGAAAGCCAGTTTCTGATTCAGCCTCATTTCCTCCCCCACTAATCCAGATAATATCTGAGCCCCACTGGCCACTTGTCATTCATCAAACATGCCACTCCGTGCCCACTCTCTTGAGTGTGTCTTCCTTTCCTTTGTCAATCAGTACTCTGCCCCATCAATCAAGGGTCAGGTCAGAAGCTCCCATCTTTAAGAAAATTCCATTCTCCATGAATCACTCCTCTGCCTGCCTCCTACTTAAAGCTCTGATTCTTTTGATTAGACTTAACCACAAAGACATTTGTAAACTAATGCCAGATCTAACAACTAAAACTTTTTTTATTTTGGATTGATTTTTAATTTCCAAAAAAATTGTAGAGATAGTTCAGAGTTACCACTTAATAGTGTTGAAAATCAAGAAATATTTTATAGAAAAGTACAAAGAATGATACTATAACATCTGTCCATTTTGTCTGTTTTTCTAAGATACAATTTTTAAAGTTATTCAACATTGTTGTTATTTTTAAAGTCCTTTGTATCCTCCTCACTAATCCCAATCTCTGTCTCCTTAGAACTATTTGGTCTCTGGATTTGGCATTTCTGGTTAATTATCATGCTTTTATATGTTCATTATACAGGTATATATTTACTTAGTTAGATTTTTGGTTTCTGTGACCAAATCACTCAACAAAAACAACTTAGAGAAGGAAGAGTTTATTTGGGTTTCATGATTTCACAAGTCTCAGTTCATAGATGGCCGACTCCATTGCTCTAGGCCTAAGGTGAAGTAGCACATCACAGGAAAAGGATCCAGTCGAGGAAATGGGCTCAACTCATGACAGGATCAGAGGAGGGAAGGGGGGAGACTGACAGAGAAGAAACGAGAGACCACAGGGCATGTCCCCAGTGACCCACCTCCCTTAGCCAAGTTCCACTTGTCTACAGTTATCACCCACGCAGCTCATTCAAACTAGGAGGGACTGATCAGGTTACGTTGTTCATAATCTAACCATTCCATCTCTGAAGATTCCTGCATTAAAGGGTTCTTGAGAGACACCTATATCCAAACCATAACAGTATCCCAGAAGTTATATATGTTTTTTTATGTTCTCATACTTTAGACATATGGCATCATTCTGTATATACCAATCAGTTGAACATATTTTGATTTTTCACTCAATGATGTTTTTGTGATCTTACAGATTTAGTTCACTCCTTTAACCTTTGACATCATATCTCATCATATGAATACATTTTCAGTCGCTAGACATTTCAGTTTTCATATGTTTATTTATTGTGGCCAAAGAGAGCAATACAATAATGGATACCACAGTACTGCTTGAATCAGCAAAAGCAGGACATGGAATTGGATTTATCTATTAACAGTTAAACTTTGCTACCTTTAAACACCACTAAAGCCATTAGGGAGACAATTAAGGAGGCATCACAATAATATTGTTGGCAGTGGGGAGAGGTGTCCTGTTCCTTTTGGCTCAGCAAAAATTTTTTATTCTTAAGACTCATAAAAAGCAGAGTAGTTTTTTTTAGACCTATACCAAATGTAGAGGGAAATAAACCTTCATTTTTTAGAGAACTACACATGCCACTGGGTTATCTTATCCTTTGCCGAACTCTTCCTAATCTCAAGAATGGAGGTAGGAGAAGTTGTTCATGCTATTATACAAAACGCAAGAATTAAGTCAAGGGTAATTAAGTCAAGGGTAAAGGGTACCTGGAGTCTTCTCTACATCCTAGTTTCCTGTACACAGCACTGGCCCAGTTTGCTTTCATCTTTTCTTGAAATAATAAACCCTTAAAAACAGAACCAGGCTGCATGAAGATATGATTATTTTTCCCTAAGCAGTTTTAAAACATGCCTATAAATACTTCTACAGAATAGAGGGAAATAGACTAGCTCCACAATTTCGTGGAATAATTAAAGTCAAACTTGGATTTTTATTTCTTAATGATTTTATACAAATTGAAAGGAAGGCAAGAAATGTTATTAAAAGCAGTTCACACAGGAGAATCAATGCCTTGTACTAACACAATGTTTCCCTGGGACATTTGCATTTATCCCTTTTTCTTTCTCATATTATGGAAGTAACTAATTACATGGACTTGGTGATAGGAAATGGGCGTGAATAAGAGGGAGTCTTCTCTTAAGAAGCTACTGTCCACTCCCTTAATATGTGTAAACAATTGAGGGGAGGGATGGTTTTCCTGGGGGAGGAAGGAGACTGAGTGTCAGTGCTGGAAAATAAGTTAGAAAGTATATAACACACAAGAGGAATGTTCAAGTCAAGGCTTCGAGTACTAACAAACTATCTGCTTGGAATCCAAGTACTGGTCCCCGTAGTTACATTATCTCTATCACTGTCCAAACCACAATGTCCGAGAAAGAATACAACTTGGTTCAAGAGAATAAAAGCAAAGTGGAGTACACCACACACATTGACTTATTTTCTATTTCCCAAGAATGTCATGCATTTTCAAACTCCAAGTCTTTTCTCATATCCCTGCTTTTCATAACGCTTTGCTCTGCACCTTGCTGTGGCCTGTATAACATGGGAGCTCATCTTCAGCATCCCACCTCTGGGGGTGAATCATCCCTAAGTGCATTCTCAGAGAAGGCTGTTTCTGACCCTAAAATACAGCCCTCAGCACAGGCTGTCAAGCTGTGTATGTGTATGTCCCCTACTCTTAGAAGACAGGGACTTGTCTAATTCATCTTTGTAGTCCCCTCAGTCTGCGCACAGTGCCAACATAAAGTTAGTTAAATGTGAAGTTCATTAAATGGTATGCATAGTTGAAAAAAAAAACTTAGCATTAGAAATTAATCAACAGATCTTGATAGTATAATTGCCTCAAAATGCATGTAAGTATGATTCTATGGGAAATTACTGAATTCTTAAAGATTGGCTTTAATTCCCTTGAATCTACCAAAAGGTCTTAAAGTCTAATTCGCTGGGCAAAGAAACCAAATTGGGTCCATTTGAGTGGGCATATCAGGGTATTTCTCATTAATCTCTTTTACAAATTGTGTTGAAAATAGACTATTTCCTGCCAAATTCCTCACCTTTTCTAGGTAGCATATAGTGAGAAGTTTGTTTTTGTTAAAATAAACAAATAGCTCGAAAGTGTGCCAAGGAAGGAAAACTTAAAAGGCAAAAAGAAAAACACTAGACACAGAATATAAAAGAGCATTACTTTTCCTTCAACTTTATTCTTCATTATATTTCTTGGGACAATTGCAAATAGTTTTTCCTTAGGTAAGGTATGTGTTTTTTTTTTAATTTCTATTTTCTTAGATAATTTATAGGTAAAGAGAAACAAGTCTTAGTAAGGCAGGCTGAGAAAAATTATTTTAAAACTCAAGCATATTAGAACAATGTATTCATGATGTGGAAACAAAACAAAGCAAACTAATAGACAAGCAAAAGAAAAAAAAAACCAAGAAAGAAGAAATGAAACTGTCAATAGAAGGGAAAATACCATGTAATTTAGTTTGGTTCCAGTTCTAGCTATGATAGAATGAGAATACACCACCCTCCAACTCTCATGGATTAAAAATAAAATTGTGAAGAGTCTATCAGAGGGTTCAGAAAAGTAAATAATAGATTAACTGGGGAGAGAAATCAAAATGGAAGGTACAACCAATATTGTGGTGACTGGACAGGTGTTTCCTTTTTCTTCCTAATTTCCCGGCTTATTTCCTAGGACAGCCCAAATCCTGGAAGTATATATCAGACACGGAAAGGATAAAGCCTTAAGAGAAACTTTTTCCCTCTCTTTCTTTTCAGGAGACTGGGAAGAAATAGTCTGTGAGATGGAGACAGATGGAGACTGGTTTGCTCACATGGGTCTATCCCAGGGGAGCCCCAGTTACATCTATACACTAGTGAAAAACAGCAGCTTTGCATTGGGAAAATTGGGACTTCAAAAATGAAGGAAGAGGAACAGAGGTAGTCACTGCCTGGGTAAATGGAGCAGCCTCCCCACTTTAGGATCTTTAAAAAGTGTCTAGCTGTTGAAGGCTAAAATTATAACATTGTCTGATGATGTCTTTAATGCTTTGAAGATGTAATGCATCTGATGATGACCACATAAAGTAAGGAACATATTGGGACCTATGTGACTGCCATATATTTCTCCATTTTTTACTTAAGTGATGACATATGAACTTTGTAGATTTTGAAAAGGTAGGTATGTATGCTTTAATCATTGGAATGAATGAATAAAAATCTTTAGAAAGTAAATATTTCCGACCATTCAGAAAGTAAATAGATAAGTGAAAATTGTATACTAAAAATATCCGAACCACTGAAAGAATGCAGAGAAGGGAAAACCAGAAGATTTAAAAACAGAATGAACAAGCAAAAACAACATATTGCTGGTGGAAAATAGTAGCATAGCCACTTTAGAAAATGGTTTGTCTATTATGTCAAACATAAACTTTTATAACTCCACAGCATTTACCCTAGAGAAATGAACACTTAGTTTCATTCAAAAAACTTGTATGAATAACACACACACACACACACACACACACACAAACCTACACAAATTAACACTATTCAGTAATAAAAAAGATTGGACAGTTGATACATGTAACACCATGGATGGATCTCAAATAAACTGCATAGATGAAAAGAAGTCATATTCAATAGTTGTATATTATATAGTTTTATTTATATAACCTCCTGCAAAATCTAACACTATAGAGAAAGATAAGTAGTTGCCAAAGATTAAGAGGTGGTGGCTAGTTTTTGTCACAAAGGGGCAACATTAGGAGGTCTTGGAGGGTAAGTGAACTGTTTTGTATCCTGATTGTGGTGGTAGTTACATGGCTATACATTTATCAAAACAAACAAATATACACCAAGTGTGTGAACCCATTTCTGTTACTATAAGGAAATACTTGAGGCTAGATAACTTATAAAGAAAAGAGGACTAGTTATCTCATAGTTTTGGAGATTGGTGGACATGGTACTGGCATTGGCTCTGCTCTGGTGAGGGCCACATGGCAGAATGCATCATGGTGGGGGCACAAGTGAGAGGAAGAGTTCACATGGTGAGAGGGGAGGAGCCAGGCTTGCTCTTTTATAAGGATTTGCTCTGGCAAGACCTCTGCAAGTAACTGACATCCTTCCAAGGGCAGCACCCTCAGCAAGACCTAATGACTTCTCACTGGGCTCCCCACTTTGAAGGTTCCACGTCACCTCTTAACATCACCACATAGGGGACCGAGCATCACAAATCTTGGGGGACAAACAACATCTGAACCATATTGTCATAAAAGGGTAAATGTTATTGCACATGAACAACAACAACAACAACAAAAATTTAAAGTTAACTGCTTCATTATGTAGATTCTACACTGTAATCTGAGGATGTAAACTCCAGTTTATATTTGTGTGGTAATGCAGGGCACGGCCATACTCGCCACACAGTTGTAGAAAAAATGATTTTCTCTAGTCAAACATTTAATTTGAAAAGAAAACCACAAGTTGAATACAACCTCATTTTAAAAATCTACTAAATATTAGTTGTCCTTCCTGCTGAACTTGGACTAAACCCATCTTCTTTCCAAGCTGCTTAGATCTCATTGCTAAGATCCTAAAGGATCCTTTGTTTGTTTTTATTTGGGTCTGCTTTGATAAGAAGAAAAACAACAGCCATAGATAGCTGGATAAAGGGCAACAATCTGTTTTAAATACTTCATATATTCTGTAACCCTCTGCAGGTGTGCTTTTAGAGCCTTCCCTCCTTCCACTCTTTGTCCCCTCTCCACTCCACTCTCAAGCCACAATGAACCAGTAACAACAATCTAATATGGTTAGCAATGACTGACTGTCTTCTCTGTGACAGGCACTTTGCTGGATACTTCACAGATGCTATTGTATACCCCAGGAATGATACTATTCCTATTTTACCAATGAGCCAATTTCTACTCATCTAAGTAGAACTACTTGCCTGAGTTCATGTATCACGTAAGTGGGCAAAGCTCGGATTTCACAGTATGAGCCCAAAGACTGCCTGTCTGCGATACCACACTCCACTTTGTTTTTTGCTTACAATATTCCTTCAAACTTGATGTTTTTTCTCACCTTATTTTTAGCAAATTCTTAATGACTTATAAGCCTTAGACAACAGTGTCTGTCAAAAAATGTCTTGTCTAATCTGCTATGAGCATCCTGAATGAAATAAATTAGAACGTTAAAAAAGAGTTCAGTTCTTATTTTCTTATTTGGGCTTAGTTATATATTTATTCCTCTATCCAGATGAGTATTTATGGAGTGCCCTGTGTGTGTGTGAAGCAATGAGGATTAGATCAAAATTGGAATCAATAAAAGAATCCTTAAGGAACTTTTCCGTGGATCGTATGAGAGGGAAAGAAACAGAAAAGTCTAGTCTAGGCAAAAAATGGAACTAAAATAAGAAAACTTAAGCTCCTGGAAACTACCCTTTGTGTCCTTTAAAGGCTCTTCTTCTTTCACAGCCTCTGAGGCTGTGGACTGGATCCTGTAACTGCATCAAATCAGCCAAAGCTCATGGGGTTACTGAGTGGGCTGTTTGCACAGTTATAGAAGTCCACTGGAGAGCCTGCCCAAGCAGTAGAGAGGAGAGATGGAAGACACACCTCAGGCCAATGTGGTTTCTTTTCTCCAAATAGAATTTTTATAGCCCCTTTAATTAAAAAGATACTATGAAAGACTGGGAGAAAATTTTTCCAATTCCACACTAGCCAGGCTAAGTCTCTCCTTCATTTAAATCCTATTAAAGCACAATCTTCTCAAATATCCTTTTATGATATCTCAAAAATCATATTCATCCATTTCATCTTACAGGAGCATGGATTAAAACTACATAGGAAAAACAGAAGGAATTATCCAAGAGGTATTTTCTTGAGGAAAGGAAAAAAAAAAAAAAAAAAAAAAACCTCTCTACAAAGTAAAAGGAGTTTTTTCAGCTCTATTACTTTTTTTTTCTTTTATGTATAAGGAAGAGAAAATGAGAAGTCTAAACTCTGAGTTATGGTGACTCTGAGTTACAGTGACATTTTCTTCAGTTCACCCTCTGTGGCTTCCACAGAAGAGAAGTGACTCTGGGGTCCCTTTGTGTGATTTTCTTTTTTCCCTCAGTGCCTGGGGATCAAACTCAGAGGTTCATGCATGCTAGACAAGCACTCTACCACTGAACTATACTCCCAGCCCTGAAATAGGTGGATTTGAAGAAAAGAATAGAGAAAGTGGGCAAGAAACAATGAAAATTTATTTCACACCATGGGAAATTTATTTCACACCTGCATGGGGAATATTACCCTGAAGTTTCTATAACTGTGTAGGTATTTTATGGTAACGGGAATTCACATGTTAATGGCTATGATTTAAATACAGTGTGGATCAAAATATGCTATGAAGGAAGTTCTAGATCAGACTTTTGACATGATTGGAAAATATCCATAAATAATAACTAAGGACATAGAGTTGTTTATTAGTCTCAAATCATTAAGTATGGAGAATCTTAGGCCAATATTAAGGGGAATCTAGAAATAAACCCAGAGTACACCATGTGCATTTTTATAGGTAGCCGTGAGCTTACTCTCTTTTATCCATAGACAGTAACATCACATTTATTATGTGCACAGATTAGGAGCAGGGAATTCATATCATGCTTCTATGGAACAATTTCTTTCCTGGGAAGCACAAAATACTTAGTGAGATTATGTTGAAATCTGTCCTTGGGCATGATGAATCAAAAATATATCTGTGTGTGTGAGATATGAATCCCTTATATTGAAAGAATCTTACAAAGTCCAGCCTTTTTTTGTTGCAGGGGAAGATGATCCATTTGACAACAGTCACTATGGTAACTTACATTTGCTTATCAGAATTAGTGCTATTTGAGATAGCATTGATGAGAGAATGAAAACTTCTCTCGTTTATTTACTTCCATTAGTAATAAAAATGTAATTTTAACAAGATATTCAAACTGTTTAATAATATTGATTGATGTAGTTTTGAGCTTTCTACTTCTACCAGTTGAAAAAGAACCCATATTTTATACAACATCCTGGGTTAATAGACATCTTTTCTTACTTGTTTATACATAAAGTCACTAGAGATCTATTTATTAGCTTGTGATAGTATTAGGTACACTAAATTATTTAAATATCTTCTTAAAAATGATCAAAGTCACAAAAGTGTCATTAAGACTTCTTAGGCTTTATGAATTATTTCCTTATTTTGCCAACTAGCTTTGATTGTGTTTCTATTGATTTTTTCAGGCTCCTTTGAGTGAAGTAGAGGGGATTACAAAATGAGTCTAACCACAACTGTTTATCTCAAATACCTGATAGTCCTGGAGAAAGGGAAAAAAGGATGTAGATATACATAATTAAAACAAAATAGAACCAGACATTATAGAAAAGATGATATGTGCATTATGTAAGGGAAGGATGCCATTTGGGGAATCAGAAAAAGAGCAAGGTTACAGGATAGATAGGAAATTTAAATTTTGTACACCTCCCTTTTTTTCTGGTCTTGGGAAGCTTCATTTCTGCAGACTACAAGATTTTTTTGGAGAGCAACTAAAAAACCAAGATGTGTTTATAATTTGCCTTGTTTTGTTTTTTCATGATGATATTCACGAATTCTCAATCTTTACATTTTTATTCAAGACTACAAATGGCAGTTTGAACAAAATTGTGTGCAATGCACTTCTCTGGACATCCAACATATTGAAGAATAACAGTAATGTCCTTCACTACTATTATAGAAACAGAGATGGAAATATGATACAGAGATTATTAAGATAAGACTCCTATGTTACATGAGCTCCATCTATTAAAGGAAACAGACTCATGAACAGATAAATGTACTGTGATAAGAGCACAAAGTACTTAACAGAGAAAAGTAGGCTCTTGTTTGAAAATATGTATGCCTGAAAGCTATATCTGAAAACAGGTGGTAAAATATCTAGCATACTAGTTACTCTTTTTAACTCTAAAGACAATAGAAAAGATTGAGTAAGTACGGTCAAGAAGAAAAGGTGAAGACCCAGAAAATCAAAACCAAAACTGTAGTAAGCAGTATTGAAAGGGTTGCTGGGTGTTATGGCACATGCCTATAATCCCAGTGGCTCAGGAGGCTGACGCAGGAGGATTGTGAGTTCAAAGCCAGCCTCAGCAACAGCGAGGTGCTAAGCAACTCAGTGAGACTGTCTCTTCATAAAACACAAAATAGGGCTGGGGATGTGGCTCAGTGGCTGAGTGCCCCTGAGTTCAATCCCTGGTACTCTCCACCAAAACAGTCCATATTGATCCTTATTTTTGCCTCTGAACCCTGACACGAAATAGAGCCTATGCATAGAGTGGAATTATCAACTGGATAAGAAGTTCTGATACCCAGACTACAGAGAACTCACAGATGCGTCCAGTAGTCAGCTTCAATTTCCAAGTTGGAGAGCAGGGAAACACTGGCCTTAGTGTATCACATAGAATCACCTTAACAAAGCCAAAACTAAGCCTCAACAGCATAAGTGAGATTCTCCAGCAAATGGAGTATCTACTAGAGAAAGGAGTAATTATTTTTTAAAGACAGACAACGACAGGTGACTGTAAATATGAAGAAACCATAATGTATATCACATAATAAATATTAATGGAATAGAAAGCAAGGAAATGACATAATAGATAAATATGATTAGGAGGAAAAATGTCAATAGGTTTAGATTTGAAAGTGATGTTGTTATGATCAGATAAGGGCTTTAAAAGTAGCTGTCATAGATAAGTTTAATTACATTTTTTTCCAAAAAGGAGTAAATGTACAGAGTATTTAAAGGAAGAAATATACACTACAAAAAGGAACAAAATGGAAATTCAACAACTGAAAACTACAATAGCTGAAATGAAAAAATAATTGAATAGCCTTAACAATAGATGGACAATGTAAAAGAAAATAATAGTGAAGATGAACATAGAGTAAAAGAACACACACACACACACACAATGATACACACAATGAGAAAAGGGAAAAGAGCTTCCACGCGTCCATGATCTGTGGAACAATCAGGCTAACATATGTAATTGAAGTGGCAGAAGAAGAATAAGAGACCAGGCAAAAATATTATTTGAAGAATTAATGGTCAAGCTATTGAAAATCTATTTTATTATTTTCTTTCTTTCTATCTCTCTCTCTCTTTTTTTTTTTTTTTGCACCAGGGGTTGAATTCAGGGGTACTCGACCACTGAGCCACATCTCTAGCCCTATTTTGTGTTTTATGTAGAGACAGGGTCTCACTGAGTTGCTTAGTGTCTCGCTGTTGCTGAGGCTGACACTGAATTTGCGATTCTCCTGTCTCAGCCTCCCCAAGTGCTGGGATTACAGGCGTGTGCCACTGCGCCTGGCTCTATTTTATTATTTTCCAGAAAATGAAAAACAAATTCTAAAAGGAATGAAAAAAGGCACTTTATATACAAAGGAAATAAGAATATTTATAATCAAAAAAGTCACTTTATATACAAAGGAAATAAGAATAAGATAAGAATAACAGCTCATTTGTAATCAGACTTGGACAAGCAAGCAGACAATGACACATTCAAAGGTCTGGCAACTGTCAATATAGATTTTTATAGCCAACAAAATATCTTTCAAACACAAGAGTAAAATAACATTTCTATAAAAACTAAAGTGGAGAGAATTGGAAACACATAAAAATGTTAATTATTTTTATATTAAAAGACAAGGGAAAAATCCAGAAGAAAGAACAAAGAGTGTAAGGTATGGCAAGATATGAAGGTAATTTTTTTTGTTTGTTTCTTGGAAAGTTGATATTTTTGAAGGTAGATGGTCATAAGTTAAAAATGTATATTATAATCCCTAGATCAACAACTAAATAATAATATAAATAAGAAGAAAATTTGATTTAGGAGATGAATAGAATACTGAAAATTATTCAGTTCATCAAAAAACAAGTAAAAAAAGATGAAACTGAAGTAAAAGCCCAGAAAGGAAAAATAGAAACATAAAATAACAAATAGAAAATATAGACAAATAGAAAATATAAACATAATGTATTTAATCTAAATTTGTAAGTAATCACATTCAGTGTAAATAGACTAAATGCTTCATTTAAAAGGCAAAGATAATTATACTGATGAAAAAGTAAAGGCCAACTATATACTGTTTATAAATTTAAAGAATGCACTTTAAACACAAAGATAGGTAAAAGGATAGTGAAAAGCAAATCATGCATATGTTAATCATGAGGAAGCCAATGTCTAAGTTAGACTTCATGAAGTAATGTATTATCAAGAATAATGAGAAACATTTTTTAATGATAAAAATGACAATTCATGAAGAAGACATAAGATGTTCATTTTATAAAATTCTCTCAAATATATGAAGCAAAACATGAATAAATGGAATATTAAACTACTCTATAGTCATGGTTAGGAACATTAGCACTAGCTAAGTCAACAACATATAGAAAACTAAGATGACACTAGGAATCAATTTGCCCAATTAACTTTTATAAATCATTACACCTAACAATGGCAGCATACATAATATTTTCAAGACAGATAATATACTAATTTATAAAATTAGTGTTAATAATTTTCAGAAGATTCATACAGCTTCTGTTGTCTGACCACAGTGGTATTAAATTAGAAATCAATGTTATTTTAAGAAAATCTGTATGTATTTAGAAATTAAACAAAAAACAAAGTCAGAAAATACCTATGAGTCAAAAGAAAAAATTCCAAGGGAAATTTTTAAAAATATTAAATATTATGGAAATAAAAGCACTGTACATTAAAATTAATGGGATACAGTAAAAGTTGTTCTTATGGAAAACTACAGTATTACATGCCTAAACTAGAGAAAAAAATGATCTAACATTTCACCTTAAGAAGATAAAAAACATTGAACTCAAAATAAATAAGTTACTAATAAAAATAAGAATGAAAAAGACAAGGAAATCAACGAGATCAAAAGTTGGTTCTTTGCAAAGATTAATAAAATTTATGAATAAAATTGATCAAGTTAAAAGAAAAATCCAAAATCACCAGTGTTAGAAATGAAAGAGAGGGCATTTCTGCAGATGTAACAAAGATAATTAAAAAAAGTTACAGACAACTTTATGCCAATTAATTTTACAATTTAGATAGAATGGACAAATTCTATGAAGCAAAATTGATATAATAAGGAAGAGAGTGTGGGCAATTATATATATATTAAGAAAATTTAATCAAAAATTTCCCAGTCTGGCACAAATAGCTTCACTGAGAAATACTATCAAATATTTAAAAAATATATTACATTGATTTTATATATTTTTTCAGAAAATAGAGAAGATGGAAAACTTCTGATTTCATTTTATGAAGTCAGTATATCTATCTTGATATTAAATATAGCCAACAATATAATAAAAACTAATATAATCCCATACCTCTCATTAACCTAGACATAAAAATGCTTAACAAATTATTAGTAACCAATGTACTAATACTGTTGCTGAGAGAAACTGAAGAAAGCCTAAATGTAAAGGTGTACTATGCCCTGAGACTGGAAGGCTCGGTATTTTTTAAGAAGTTGTTTTCCTCTCCAAATAGATCTAAAACTTCAATGCAATTCTAGCCAAAGTCCCAGTAGCCTTGAATATTTAATAGAAACAAACAAATTGATTCTAAAGTTTATATAGAAATACGAAACAGAATAACCAAACAATCATGAGAAAAAGCAAAGTTGGAGAACTTCAAAACTTAGTATAATTGCCTAGGGAGGTAGCTCAGTGGTGGAACTCTTGCCTAATGTATGTGGCATCCCCAAAGCTAAAAAATCAAAACAAAACAAAACACCAAAATAAAGCAAAAACAAACAAAACCCACAATAAAATGAAAACCAAAACCTAGCATAAAGGGATAGTAAGAAAAACAGTTAAGGAAGTGACATAAGGATAATAAATATATCAATGCAATGGCACTGAGATTCTAGAAATACACTTATATATTCAGTTGATTTTTCCCCTCAAAGGTAACAAATCAATACTATGGAGAGAAGAGAATCTTTTCAACAAATGATGTTGATACAACTGGATAGTCATATGGAAAAGAAATAAGCAAACTTCTATCTCTACTACATACCATACACACAAATTCATGTTAGACACATCAGAGATAGGTTACAGATGCAGACATTATAGAAGAAAATGTAGGAAAATAAATTTTTGATCTTAAGGTAGGAAAAGATTTCTTAGAACGCAATAGGCAGTGATTATTAAAGGAAAACAACATGAATAACTTATATTTAATTAAAATGAAAAATCTGCTCATCAATAGACCTTTGCAACGTACAGCCATCTCTTGCCTCAATGGGTTTCTTAGCGTCACGGTCATCCTGATTGTGCAGAACTTCTACTGAGTCATTGCCTGTCTCTAGGTACCACCTCCTACATACGAGTTTGAGTGATAAGCTTTAAGACAACTTCAACTTCTTACATTCCTCTCTTTTCCATGTTGGTTCGGTTACACTTAAATTACCCATGATAATCCTTCCCACATGCCACTGCTCCAACCATGTGCTCAATCAAGGCTCTTGCCCATGGATCCATCCCTCTCTGCCCATCGTGATCACACTTCTGGGTTTGGGGTGATGGCATTTGGCACTCTGAGCATGCGCTTCCCTCTCGAAAGGACTGCTCAATACATCCTTAGAATCGTCCACCTCTGCCGGTAGGGTTTCCATGGCCATGTTGTAGTGAGCCTTGAAGACCTCACAAAGGAGACTTACTCCTGATTTACGACACGGCCTTGTTGAGAAAATAAACAGGCAAGTTAACAGAAGGACGATATATTTACAAAATATACACTTGACCAAGGACTTGAGTCCAGAATAACTAACTTAATATAAAAACAAACATCCCGAGTTAAAATCACAGGTGAAAGACTTGACCAGTCACTTCACAAAAGGTGATGTACAAATGAATAATATACTCATGAAAAAGCGTTCAACATCATTAATATCAGGAAAAATGAGAATTAACAAAAGAGTGAACTATCACTATCCACCCAAAGGAACACTTAAAACCACTGGCAGCACCAAATGCTGGTAAGAAGATGGAGCAACTCCAATGCCCACACTTTGCTGGAGCAAATATAAAATAGTACAACCAGTTTAGAAGTTCTGGAAGATTCTTAAACAGTTAGAAATGGTCACCATAGGACCATCTCATTCTGATGTATTTATTCCTCCACAGAATGAAAATATATGTCCATATAATTACTCATACAGAAATACAGCACTTTTATTTGTGACAACTCAGAACTGAAACGTCCTAAATACCATCAAGAGAAGGAACAGACACTGTGATAGAGTCATATAATCAAACGCTCTCTGGAAATAAAAGGCAAAGGACAATGGACACCTACAACAAAGGAGGTGAGACTTTAAAACATTTTGAGCCCAAATTCAAACCAAAGAAAGTGTATATGGAATGATTTTCTATTGCATGAAATTCTAGAAGAAGCAAAAATGAATCTACAATGAAAGGGACCCCACCCATGGTTTCCTCTTGAGGAGCATGTTTGGGAAGCAACACAGGAAACTTTTTGAGATGATGAATATTTTCTATGTATTGATGGGGTGTGGTATGCAGGTATTTATAGTTGTCAAAAGTCACTGACATTTACAGTTAAGGTATAAATGCATTTTACCATACAGAAATATATCTCCATTTTTTAAAGGACTACACATAGGATCAGTAACAAAACCTGATTATTTGCTTCTGCTTTACCCTAGGACAGCCATTTAGTTTCTTTTTTCCCCTGCTGCTGAAAAGTACATCAAATGATAACACAGCAGAGTTTGATAATACTTAAATTGGTCTGACCACTGGGAAGACACTTCTTAAGACAAAATAACTCATTTAAAGGTTAAGAAGAAATGAGCTGAATTCAGAAGTCAGCTGAATTTATCTATTTTTTTTTCCATAACAGGTAAGCAGAATGAAATATGTAAAGATATTAAGAACTGAAGGCACACTTGGAAAATTGCCATTCAGGCTTAGAGGAGATTAAACAAATACCAGATGTGAAACCACATTCCTAATCATGAATTTTTTAACTTACAGTTTACTGTCAGGCAATAAAAGTATCCTTTCTTAGAACTTTTTCTCCCTCCTACTGCAAACATTTAGAACTATAGTGGCTGGGTAAACATCCAGGAAAAAATCAAGCCTAAATAATATAGGCATTGTGCCTTTCACAGATTCATGATATTAACACTTGCCAACATGTGCTCTATGTACCAATGTCCCCTGGGGTGGCAGTGAGAGCAGAAAAGTACAGAAGATTTTTGTCACTACTATCAACAACCACAATGTGTTTGGTTTCTTTCTTTCTTTCTTTCTTTCTTTCTTTCTTTCTTTCTTTCTTTCTTTCTTTCTTTCTTTCTTTCTTTCTTTCTTTTTGGTATCAGGGATTGAACTCAGGGGCGCTTAACCACTAAGCCACATCTTTAGTCCTTTTTTATATTTTATTTTGAGACAGGGTCTTGCTAAGTTGCTTAGGGCCTTGCTAAGTTGCTGAGGCTGGCTCTGAACTCAGGATCCTCCTGCCTTGGCCTCTCAAGTCATTGGGATTATAGGCATGCACTACCATGCCTGACATGTTTGGTTTCTTGGCGATTTAAGTTGTGCAATCTGAGTCTCTCCAGAGATTCAAGTCTCTTTTGACAAAAGTTATGGAACATTTTGTGTCTCTGTGTTAAAGGTATCTCTGGAAGGAAATTTAATGCCCTAACTCCTTCCAATCTTCAAAGACAAAGCATTAAGCAGAGAAAATACTAAAGACTCCCTGTGCTTGATGCGATTTATGACTGCAAGGGCCACTCCTGACTCTGCCTGGTACTCCAGACATACCAGGCCCCTCATGGCCGTGCCTCTATTGAGAACGTTTCCTCCGTCTTCCCTGTTGCTTAAATCCCTACGCTTCACTCAAGGCTGTGAACATCATGATCTCACCCCAGTAAATCACTGCTGCCTTTAAGCATATTAAATATATTTGCTTCCACTGGAATCTTTTCCAGAAGAATGGAAATTCATTGAGGGCTAGAATTGTAATGTGAATCCGTGTGTCTCTGTGATCTAGAGTCCATAAGAAATTCTAAACAACTGTTTGATGAAGGATCAGTGAACTACACCAAGCAGAGATTTTGGAACACTGTCTCCCCTATAATTTAGGCAAACGTTATGAACATACCCTTGACTCAAGATATTCAGATATATTTTGGATTTATTTTTAATCCTCTCCAGGTATATTGCTTTTTATCTGCAGCCTAATCTAGTTTCATGTCTTTGAGTCCGCTTTCAATTTTGTAATAGGAAATGATATATTTTTTCTCTTTCCTTGATCCCAAACTCTTTTGTCCTTTATATTTGGTTCCTCTTAATAGAGTGTGCCATTTATCCACCATGAAGCTAACTCTGTTCAGATTACTCATGGTTTAATGTTCCTGGGTATCAGCAAACCTGAGTATTCTTCAAACTATATTCCTATCTAGGACATCCATAATGGAGAATGCTTTCTGCCATTGTGAATAACTTTTCATTCTCTCCTAAAAACAAATTGGAGATTAATGTGCACAATCTCTCTCCCATCAGGTTTCCTGATTTGTTTGATTGATTTCATCCAGTATACTGTGCACTATCAGAAGTATCACGGAAATCTCAATAAATTATGTGTGCTGAGCGTGCCTCTTCTCAGTCTCTTGAACGTAATAATACACTCTACTTAAATATCTCTGAGAATGAATGGCAGGCTTTACTTGTCTTCATGGATCCCAGCTAGTCTCATTTTCTTCCAGATGGCTGCACCTGTATTTCACCTTTTATTTGTTTACACATTATTCATTTGAAATTTTATGCAAAAGCAAAGTAAAATAAGACACCGTCTTTGGCTGTACATCAGGCATCAGGCATGAAAAGCATACTCTAATTAGATAAAATTTTAACAAACAAAGCTCCTGCAATAAGATAGTCTAGTGTTTGAACACTGACAAGGGAAGAAGTCATCATCTTTGTCACTCAGGCCTGCTTTCATGATTGAAGGTACAGTTTTCAAAAATGGTACACTGACAAATCACGAACACTGCGTAAGGAGGCAGAAGAATTCCTTGTTTGCTTTGGTGAGAGGTATCTTGACATCTCTTTGGCATATGCTCCCAATGGCAAGTTTTTCTACACAACATCTGATCTTTTAAAAAAAAAAAATTTGTTCTTTTTAATTACACATGACATAGAACCTACTTTGACATATTTATACAAACATGGAATATATCTTACTCTAATCAAGACCCAGTCTTGCAGATGTACATGATGTTGAGATTCACTGTGGTGTATTCATATATGTACATGGGAAAGTTATGTCAGATTCATTCTACTGTCTTTCCTATTCTATCCTCTCCATTCTTTTCATTCCCCTTTCTCTAATCCAATGAACTTCTATTCTCCTCACCCCCCTGTTGTGTGTTAGCATGCACATATCAGAGAGAATATTTGGCCTCTAGTTTTCTGAGACTGGCTTATTTCACCTAGCATGATATTCTCCAGATCCATCCATTTACCAGCCAAAACCATTAAGTCATTCTTCTTTATGGCTGAGTAATATTCCATTGTTTATATAAATAGCTATTGTGAATTAAGCTACTATATATATTTATGTGGCTGCATCACTGTTGTATGCTGATTTTAACTCCTTTCGATATATACTGAGGAGTGGGATAACTGGGTCAAACAGTGGTTCCATTCCTAGTTTTTTGAGGACTCTCCATATGGCTTCCCAGAGTGGTTGCACCAATTTACAGTCCCACCAGCAATGTATGAGTGAACATTTTCCCCCACCTCCTTGCCAATATTATTGTTACTTATATTCTTGATAATTGCCATTGTGAGTGGAGTGAGGTGAAATCTCATTGTAGTTTTAATTTGCATTTCTCTAACTGCTAGAGACACAATAGCCAAAAGCACAACTATCATTTTTGTTACCTTTCTGTTATTTTCCCCCCAAATTATTTCTCTTCTGTTACTTTACAACCTTTAAAGGATTGGGGCTCTATAAGACTACTAATTTAATGAAAGCACTGTACTCTCACAAAAATGCACATCTGCCCACCATCTATAATTCTACATACAATTGCACAGAATAGCATGACGGGTAAAAAGATGCAAAGACAATGCAAATAAGAGAATGTCAGGGTCACAATATGAAAAGTAAAACAAGTTAAATTCAAGCCAAAAAAAATTAAGCTGAACAGAGAAGGTACTTGCAGGAGTAAAATCAGTTGGGACTCTGACTGTTCTGAACTTTTATGTACTTAATAGTACCACAATGGAACACCCAGAGAAAAATGACAAAGAACACAGAAATTTTAGAGAGAAACCAAAGGAAATAATGTGCTAGCAAATTGTATGATTTTTTCTGTTTTTGACAGATAAAAAGACTGAGCAAAGGAAGAGAATGAAGCATGTTCAAAAAAATGTAAGTCAAGTTGATCAAACCTGTGTGTGTGTTTGGGTGTGTATGTAATTCTATATCCTGCAAATGCCTTTTGCTGGAGCATCTGCAAAATGTTTTCAAAACTTGGCCATATATTTTCAGGCCACAAACACCTTCATTAAATTAAAAACTATAGAACTAGTTAAAGTTGAAACAATGATAACAATGTACTTAAATTAAAAATTCCTCTACTTGTTCTTATATTAAAAAGAAAATTAAACTCATGAAAGACCATCTATAAAATGACTAAAAAATTACATATTTAACCTGTAAACTATTGTTTAAGCTCCAGTTACAGAAAAGTTAAGAAAATTAAATTAATAAATCATAACCCAGAGGATTATGAAATAATCAAACAATAGCACGAGGAAACACTTTAAACAATCATTTCAACAAACATTTATTTGGAATGTTCTATATGCCAGATAAAAGCAGAAAACAAGAAAATAGAAGATGATAAAACAGCAGATTTGAGTACTACCTCTGAGACTTTGTTCTGCTGGGAAAAAGTAATAGCAATAATAATTCCCCAGAAATAGATGAATTATTTAACTTCTTTCTTACTAGTCAAGAAAGAAAGGAGTAAAACCCAAACATATAAAAGCTGATATTCAAAAGGAAAATAAAATCAGATGGAATTTGGAGGCAGAAGACCTGAAGAATGTTGAAATAAATTCTTCAGAAAAAGTAAAATGATACAGATCAAAAAAATGTGGCACTACATAAAGAAAGAGCATTAGGGAAGAAATAAATGAAAGCAATATAACATTTTGTTTTTCTTATTTTTAGGGAACTTAACAGATAATTCAAAATAATAAAAGCAATGATGTATTTCAAGCTTACAGCTTTTAAGTGAGTGGAATGAATAATGTTACAAGGGCATCAGAGGGAGGAATTGGGAATACTTTAAGGAATTTGCACACCTGTTAAAGGGCACAGTCTTCTGAGAAAGTGAACTTGGATAAATTGCAGATGTATTTTGCAAACTCTAGAGCAGCTGCTAAAAAATATTTAATAGGCTAAAAAGAAGAAAGTAAGTCGGGTTGAAAATCAGAATTCAATAGTTGGGTTTGAGACACATTAATTCAGAAACTATAAACACTTGAGTTCAGTAGCTGAAGAAGATGAAGAGCAATCAGATAAGTAAATGAAATGTAGCCACCATGAGGTAGGAGAAGGGGAGAGGGGATGGTTTCCAGAATGTCAGCAGAGAAAAACAATCTCAGAAGAGAAGATGAAAAAGTCTACTTAAAACTGTTTCAAAAGTCTAAAAGCATATAAACCAGAAACTAAATATAGAAACTAAACTAAATACATATAAACAGCTGTTTTAATGTGGTGGCTTCATGGGAGATTTCATTTACTTTCTTTCTATTTCTACCTTCCAAAGTTGTTTAGTAATTTATTTAAGCAACACTGTTAGAATAAGAAATTAAAATTATTTTTAAAACATCAAGTTCAGGCTGGGTGGAGTAGCATATGCCTATCATCCCATCAATTCAGAAGGCTGAGGCAGGAGGATCACAAACAAGTTCAAAGCCTGACTCAGCAACTTAGCAAGGCTCTAAGTAACTTAGGGAGAACTTGTCTAAAAATAAAAAGTAAAATGAACTGGGGATGTGGTTCATTGGTTAAATGCCCTTGGGTTGAATCCCCAGTACCAAAAAAAAAAAAAAAAAACCACTAAAAAAAAAATCAGTTTCCTTATTCCTGCTCAGGAGTATACATTCTTTATTTCTAGTTTTCTGACTATCCATTTCTAATTAAATATTTCAATAGAGCCACATGTCACAGGGAAATCTGTTGGTAAAACTGTCCTAGAGCAACACTGTCTGATAGAAATGCAATGGCAGCAGCAGGTATAATTCTAAGTTTTCTTTCAGGCATATTGAAAAAAGTTAAAAGGAACAGGTAAAAATCATTTTAATAATATTTTATTCAACCTAGTAAATCCAAAGTATATAATTTCAACCTATAAATTATATAAAGTATTAAGGAGTTATTTCACCTTTTCCCCAGCCTTTGAGATCCAGTGAGTATTTCCCACTAAGGTACATCTCAGATCACACTCATTTCAAGTGCTCAGTAGCCAGTGGCTGTTGTACAGGACAGTGCAGCTCTAGATCCTTGCTATTCAAAACATCGTCCACAGATCAGCAGCACTGGTATCACCCAGGGCCACGTAAGAAATGCAGGATCTCAGTTCCCATCCTGGACCCACTAAATTAGAATCTGTTCCTAACAAGCAGTCTGATGACGCCGACTCCACACGTCTACAGGGCTCATTTTCAGTGAGGAGACTGTACACGGTCCCTGATGTTTGATGGCTTGACTTACAATCACGAAACTATAGTTGGAGTTTCTGAATTACAATCTTTTCCCATGCTAGTGACTTGTGGCACAGCATTCTCTCGTGAGGCTGGGCAGTGAGATCTAGCTGCAGCTCCCAGTCAGCCGCAAGACCTTTTTTTTTTTTTACAATTTTTTTTTTTTAGTTGTAGATGGACACAATGTCTTTATTTTATTGCTTTCTATGTGGTGCTGAGGATCGAACCCAGGGCCTCACGCATGCGAGGCAAGCGCTCTACCGCTGAGCTACAATCTCAGCCCCAGCCACAAGATCTTAATAGCACCGAGTGCTGTGTTGCTAAGCTATGAAGTCGAGAAGGTTGGGAACACTAAGTGCATTTTTGCCTTGTGATATTTTCAGCTTATGATGGGTGTATTGGGTTATGACTCCATCAAAAGCAGCTGTGTATGTCCAACTGTAGATGTCCTGCGTTCCCTAACCTGTTTCCTGCCTCTGCGCATGTGCTCAGCCCCCCACCCCCTCTTCATTATTTCTCCAAACAGCACCTATTAGGTACTGGCTACTGTGTGCCACTGCTTTACAAGTCCTCGAATACCCATTTTATAGAAGAGAAAACAGGCACTTAATAGATGATGTGTGAAAATGTTCAACTGGTAATTGGTGAAACCACATCTGTTTCCAGAATCCTGTGTCTTAAGCAATAATTATTTGTTCATGAAGATATATACTTGAGATATATCCTGCTCTTCAAAGATATGTATTATACCTTATATCTTTGCCCCACAACACCTATATAAAACAGTGGATGTTTTTGGGAGGAGGGACAAAAGGGCTTTATTTTTGTTCTCCTCTTAGGACTTCCTTCCTTCCAGGGTCAAATGTCCTGAAATACAGTGCAGGTTTTGGTTAATCGTGACCCCTATTTTATGGGTAAGAGTAGACATAATGTTTTTTTGGAGCAGGCTGTGTTCAAAACATCTCGGGGTTAGTTGTTTATTATTTCACATTCATATTAAGTAACTGTAGAAGTTTGTACTCTTCAAACTCAATATTTGATAAGAAAAAGTTCCTTCTTACATTTTTCAAAAACAATTTTTATCTAGACCAGGCATGGTGGTGCACATCTATAATCCTAACAACTCAGGAATCTGAGGCAGGAGGATCTCAAATTCTAGGTCAGCCTCAGCAACTTAGTGAGACTTGTACCAGGCATTCAAGAATCAGAACTTATCCACTTTATTCTCTCTCTCTCCATAAATTTACACACACACAAACACTGCTATGATTTAGATATGAAGTGTCTCCCAAAAGCGCATGGGTAAGACGATGCAAGAAAGTTCAGAGGTGAAACAATTGGGTTATGAGAGTCTTAACTTCATCACTGCATTAATCTCCTGATAGGAATTAACTGAGTGGTAACTATTGGCAAGTAGGGTGTGGCTGGAGGAGGTAAGTCTTTGGAAGGGGTGCTTTCGGGGTATATGTTTAGTCCCAGAGAGTGGAGTAGTCTCTCTCTTTGCTTCCCAGTGCCACGTTCAGTTCCGAACTGCTTTTCTCTACCACACCCTTCTGCCAAGATGTTCTGCCTCATCTTGAGCCCTGAGGAAGAGAATGGGCCATTTATAGACCGAAACCTCTGAAACTGCGAGTGCCAAATAAACTTTTCCTCCTCTAAAATTGTTCTTGTCAGGTCTTTTGGTCTCAGGAACAACAAGGCTGACTAAAACAATCCTTCAGATGTACTTAATGCCAGAAAATATCTGTATCCAATCGTCTACTAGATTTTTGCACCCACAATGACATCATGAACATCCCTACAATGGGCCTGGCTCAGTTTCATCTCCCTTTTGGGTATCTAAGACCAAGGCAGAAACAAATAGATGCTTGATAAAGCCCTTATGTTGGAGCCGGGTACCCCCAAAATCTCTGGAAAGCTCTCCATGAGCCTCCACTGCTCCAGTTGGAGCCTCAGACCCTGCCCCAGTGCCCCTCCTCACAAACTTTACTCCACTTACCACAAATTGGATACTGTTCTCTAGTTCTTATTATAAAACATTGCAAACATATAGAGATGTGAAACATCCATATCTCTGCCACTTATATTTCATGAATGTTGACATTCGTCATATTATTCAGGCTCTGGGTTTTAAAGATCTATAAGAGCTTCAGATACAGTTATGGAATTTCCAATCCTGTTCTCTTCTTCCCTCCTCCAAGGCATCCAGCTGTCCCATTATCTACAGAACTTTCATTTTCACTTGCAGTAGAAATGGAGTTAAGTTATTTCTCTTTAAAGGTTATGAGGGTTGAATAAAATCAAGGTTGTAATGTCCTAACAAAGAGTTAAATGATTGGGTCCCTCATTCTCAGCACCATCATTACTATCCTCAACACTGTTGCCACTATTATTTTTCTTGGCACATTTATCTATCTCTTCCAGTAGATTTTAATTTGTGGGGATCCAGAACTGTCTCTCTCCTCTATATATCTATAGCTTTACCTTGTTCCTGATACACAGTCGGCACTTAAAACTTGCACATAAGTGTCATAAAGGTTGTCCTGACTGCTTTCTGTTCTTTTGTATCAGGCATAGACTTAACACATGTTAGGATCATTCTTTACTGTTCCCTCAAATAGGAACTTGACCAGAATACACAGGCTAATATTCTTTCATTCTGAAAAATTCACAGTAAGGATGATCACTTCTGTTTTCTAGTGGCCCCATCACCTGTTCATTAATATCACTCATTCTTCAATTCTTGACTCTAGAGGACAGTAGGACAAGGTGTGGTTTCCGAAGTCCAGAGACAGAACTAACACGGTGGACACATGGGCTCCTGATCTTCTCATATCCTTGCAAGATCAGAACAACCTTTCAGATTGTTCAAATCCAACTTGCTGTCTCCTTTTCAATTATGGAGATTCACAGAATGAAAAAAAAAAAAAAAAAACCACAAAGCCAAACTTGCCATTTAAAACTATTTGCAATAAAATTCGATTTTGTTTACTTGATGCTAAATACTGATAGTCAAGGAAGTGGCAGGCAATCTTACTCGCTTTCCCCCATACACTAATTAAACATTTTAGTGCCGATATCAGCATAATTAAAGAATTAGGAAACAATGAGAAGTGCTCGGGATAATTTGTAATATCAGTGCACTGATGCATTGGGTCCAGATACCGGAATTTGATTGGCAGGACTTTATTAAGTTTTGGCAGCACTTAGGTAGGCTGGGAGCTCCTTTATGAGGCTCTCGCACATTAATCCAGGCTCCTGTTCTCGTTAATACTGATGAGTGAAGGCAGTTAATTGAATTATGTATGAAGCGCTGCTGATTAAATAATATTTCACTCCCCACTATAGAATTAGCTCTGCTGGATGAACATCACTGTTGTCTCTGACACTGAATGTCATCAGGACCTCTTCTCAAGCATACACTTTGATTCTTCCCCATCTGCTCAACCGATGCAGCATCACAGTTACCGCTGGAACCGGTCATCCTTCAGCTCTGACACGAGGTCACTTTGGAGGATGGATAGAGTTATTTATTAGCATCTGTGTAACCATGGGAGAAAATCCTCCCCAGTGCCTTCAGTATTCTAAGGGTATTATTAATTAAATCTACCATTGAATGTGGAAAAAATTCTATAATTTATAGTTGTATTCTGCTTAAGGCAACAGGAAGAGGAAATTACTCAGGGGCATCCAAATCAGCCTTGAAAATTGTTGTTTTGAGCTGCACATGTGGTTCCGCATGTGAAGGTATCTGTGTTTTCTGCACCTTTCTTTTCTCATGGAATCCCAATAGCTACCATTTAGAAAACAGAAGTCTCTCCCACTGGAAGATGCATTCAAGTTGCTTTGTTTTTTCCTACCTGCCTACCTTTCCTACCTTCCATCTCTCACTCCTTCTTACATAATTTTTTTTTTGTACCAAGGATTGAACCCAGGGGTGCTTAACCACTGAGCCACATCCTCAGCTGTTTTTAATGTTTTATTTAGGCTCTCGCTGTGTTACTTAGGGCCTCACTTAAGTTGCTGGCTTTGAACTCACGATTCTCCTGCCTCAGCTTCCCCAGCTGCCGAGATTACAGGAGTGTGCCACTGTGCCCAACTCCTTCCTTCTTTCTTCCTGTTCCTCTTTCCTTTGTTGAGAGCTTATTTAGTGCCAAGGGCTGTGATGGGTGCTGCTGACATGCAGAGATCAGCAACCCGAGGTTACTCTTCAAGAGGAGTTCACATCTTAATAGGCAAAATAGGTGTCTAGATATTTAGTCCCATGTGGCAAGTACATACTAGAGATATGAATGCACAGAAGAGGAAAGGATTAACCCTACTTGGAGGAACTGGGAAAGATTTGAAACAGGAAGTGATAAATGGGCTGAAATCTTTCTACTCAGAAATAATCCATGTCCTGATTCCATCAGAAAGGAGGAAAAGAATACTGGGTGGATTAAATGGCTTGCAGACAATCACACTGTCAGATATGAAAGTAAAATTACATGGATAAATAATCCAGGAGTTTTGGTTCCCTCTGTGAATCAGATAAAATTTGCTGATTATTTTCTTAGTGTTCCAAAGGTGATAGTGTTGTAAGAGGCTACATGATACAATAAAAGAAATAGACCTGGCAAGAGGCCAAATTTGTATGTGCTTTAGTAGGACTTCATTTCTTCAGCTTTTATGTGAAAAGCCTGGCAGGATCCACCCAATGGAAGTTACAGAAGTCCTGGCAGGTAGAGGGAGAGAGGCTGGTCCATCTTTACAGAGGTAGGCTGACAGGCTACCTGGGCGGATCTACAGTAGCTCAGCATGTGGCTTCTAACTTTGCAAGTCCAGAAACTTCCTCTCATCATTGCCATAGAGATCTGAACTTGAGTACCGCCTGATTTACACAGACTAAATTTACAAGAGATTAAGGCGCAGAAATCAATTCTTGATTTATAACGAATGTTCTTGTCAGCCTGCCTTGAAATTTTCTTCATGTAGAAAAACTATAGGGAAAAGTTCTATTTTAATCAAAGGTTACTTAAGCATGGACTCAAGGCAAAAGGAATTGGATGGTTTGAATGTTTTATGACAACAGGTTCTGCATGTATCCATCTCCATGGTACAGTTTACCTGTCAAGGGGGACTGTCCTTTAGTGGATGTTTTCTCACCATCCAGACTTACTTTCTTCTCTTTCAAACTGTTATCTAGCACCATTTTTACCCCTGTGTATCTCTTTTACCTCTTTAGATTACTATAGTAAATATACGCTATTTACAACCACTGAACCAGCAACAATATCTCCTTGATTTAAGGGACACTTCTATTAAGATGGCTGCTTATTTCTAATGATCTGTGAGTTGATTTGATAATTCAGCATGGAGAGGGAAGTATTGTTTCTCTTGTAGTTAAGTTCTCAGAGGTTCCTTGTTATTAGCAATCCACTTCCATCTTTCAATTCTAGAATTCTAAGACATGTAATAAATGACTGTCTCATGGTTTGCAAGACCTTAGGCCTACAGAAGATGCTTGAATAAAACTGCATGCAAGGGCAACCCAGAAATCAACACATAGGCATAGTTAGATAGGAAGAAAAGGGAATAAAGCTCATGAGACATCAAGATCATGACCAATATACAAACTGAACTTGAATACACAAAGGTGCCCCAGAGGAGCAGAACCATGTAATATACTTTACTTCTCAAATCTCAAGTTCATAAAATGCTTAATAATAATGCAAGAACCAGAAGAAGGTAAATAAAGCCCAACACCAGCATTTGAATTATTATTTGAAAAGTGTCATTCTTTAATTAAAATTGTTAATTGTTTCTATGTTGTGCTTCATTTATTACAAATAAGAAAAAAAAATTAGGGAATAAAATGTTCGAGACACAAATGCTTAATTTTCAGTTAAGAATTCTGTTTATATGCCTTAGCATTGTTTTAAAGCAAATTTATGCAAATAGTAATTTAGCCAAATAATTGAAATTTGATCAATGGATGACGTTGTTCAACTGTTGGAAAGTTTTAAAACCTTAGCAGGCTAAATGAATGTTTCCAAGAAAGTTACATTAAATCCTTACATGCAGTGTCCTCCCCTAAATAAGACCAACTGAATCTAATGAAGAGATCGTATAAACTGAGAAGTATAGCTGAAGTTAATTCCAAAATTTCTAAAATATCTGAGAAAGTAATATGTTCTTTGTTCAAAAGTTATCTGTCTATCCAGGCCCAGAGATGACTCAGCTGAGATGGTTGGATTTTTAGAACTCATTTCCTGTGTTATTCTTACTTTCAAACCTTTCCCATGGCTGCCTTTTAGCAACAGACCCAAACTGGGTCAGCTATTGTGTCCCCTTACATATTACATTTCTTCTTCTCTTGGGAGCTGTCACCTCTCTTCTCCTTGAAACAAATTCACCTAAAGAGTCAAAGCCATTTCTTCCAATTTCTCATTGTTCTCTCTTGGGCCTTGAGAACTCACCGTGCCACTGTCAAAAGTGTCACCTCCTTGCATCCACTAAAACACAACTATAGAAAGTCTACTAATAATAGTACAAGTAACTATTTGCTGAACTCCTCAAATGTGCCTGGCCAGTTGTGTTGAAACTTCAGTGATAAATAAAGCATTTTTGCTCTGAGCTCCCAGTTAACCAGAGGAGGCAGGCCTGTAAATAAATGTTCATGTTGGAGGAAGAGCTAGGTGTTGGGACAGCACAACTGAAGGGCCTGACAGGAGTGAGATTCCTCCCCCACCATCTATTCACAGGGTCTTTGTCTGCCCTGTCCCCTCCACTTTCACATAAAATAGCGATTTCCCCATTAGAAATATCTCCCATATCTCCTCTCACTGTCATTGAACTGGATTTTCAACATCTCTGACTTGGTCAGCTATAATAACTGCATTGTCTGTAGGCTCTTTCCTCCCCAAATTATTATTGTTGTTGTTATTGCTGTTTTTAAGGAGCACTGATTCAAAAATTGCCATTGGATTAAACATGTCTACAGGTCACCAAGCTTGTCTTGATTCTCTAAACATGCTATGTTCTTTTTCAGTGTATGTCTCCTAAAATTCATGTGAAAGAACAAAAAGAATGCAGAAAAGCCAAGGGATGAGCAAAAAGCAATGTATCAGAACTGTAGAAACAGTAACAAAAACAGCACATAAACATGGTATTTACTGGCATAAATACAGACACATAGACCAATGGAATGGAATATAAGACACAGAGACTAACTCATAGAGATAGTTATCTGATCCTTGAGAAAAGACAGGATTTGTTTTGTTTTGTTTTGTTTTGTTGTAACAAATGGTGTTAGGCAAACTGTATATTCATGTGTAGAGGAATGAAATTAGATCCCTATCTCTCATCCTGCACAAATGTCAACTTAAAATGTATGGATAATCTAAGAATTAGACTAGAAACACAGCAACTCTTAGAAGAAAACCTAGAGGCAACACTCCAACAAATAGGTGTAGGCAGCAATATTTCCTAAAACTCAGGAAATAATAGCAATAACTAACAAATGGTATGGCATCAAATTAAAAAGCTTCTGCCTAGCAATGAAGCAAGAGTTTGAAGCAAGAGCCTACAGAAAATGGGAGAAAATGTTTTCCCATCCAAAGAAAATCTTTGAGAATCTTTCAACAGAGAATTAATATCCAGAATATATGAGACTCAAAAACCTAACATACACACACCCCTAAAAAAGCAATCAACCCAATCAATAAATTGGCAAATGAACTAAACAGACATTTCCCAAAAGAAGAAATACAAGTGGCCAACAAATATATGAAAAATGTCAACATCCTTAGCAATCAGGAAAATGCAAATCAAAACTACACTGAGATTTCATCTCACTCTAGTTAGAATGGCAAACATCAAAAATACAATTAAAAATAAATGCTGAGAAGGATGCAAGAAAAGAAAAACTTGTACACTGTTGATGGGATTATAAATAAGGACAAACACTATGGAAATCAGTATAGAGGTTCCTCAAAAGACTAGGAATGGAATCACCATATGACCCGGCTATAACATCTCTAGGTATTTATCCAAAAGTTTTAAAGTCAGTATACTATAGTGATATATGCACATACATGTTTATAGCAGTACAACTCAAACAGCAAGTTATGGAACCAGCCTAGGTGCCCATCGACAAATGAATGGATAAAGAAAATGTTGTAATACAATGAGGTTTTACCCAGTCGTAAGGAGAAATGAAATTATGCCATTTGCAGGAAAATGTATGGAACTAGAGAATATCATATTAAATAAAATAAGTCAGACTCAGAAAGTCAATTGTAAGTTCTCTCTCAAGTGTGTAATCTAGAGAGGGGAAAAAAGGGACATAAAAAAGGATGTCATGAAAATAGAAGGGAGGCCAGTAGAGTAGAGAAAAGGGGTCAGGGGATGGAGGAGGGAGGGAAAAGGGAGAACACTGCGAAATGATATGGGCCAAATTCTGTTATGTGCATGTATGGATATGTCACAATGAATCCAACTACTATATACAATTACAATGCACCCATAAAAAATGCCATGGTTTTTATTCATAGCTTGCTCTTTTCCGTGCTTGAGTTAGCTTTCTTTCTATGCCTTCCTCATAAAAATTCTTCTTCAGTAGATCAAAACTCATGCCTGTTTGGTCTTTTAAGCACACTACTTGCATAGGGTTACCAGATAGTCACTTGCCCAACAACTTCAGGCTACTTTACAAAAGGGAAAAACTTGACTTTTAAATAATAGTTGAGGAAAACACTCCAGGCAGGCAGAAAACAATCATATGTGTTAAAAATGTCAAGAGAACTTCTAGAACATATTCAGTTATTTTCCATAGATTTAAAAATATCAATGTATTCATCAATATATCTAAATTTCTCCCAGTTGACAGGTGCAGCCCAGAAACTGGACTATACTATAAAGTTCTTGACTTATAATCCTTCTGTAGGGTTGGTCCCTGGTCATCCTTCAAGTTTGGGCTTATATTCAACCTCTCAACCCAGATCGCTTTCATTTTCTTATACAATATGGTTCTCTTACTTCATATTACTTACCCCAATGTATTATTCTAAATGTATTATTTGTTTACTTTTTTTGCACAAACTTGTAAGATTCATAATGATAGAGACCATCTGCAGTTTGTTTATTCATAAAAGTAAATATGAATAAATAAAGCCAGGGATACATGCATACTTATAGCTCCTAAGAGGTTCATTCTGGTTGATGAAGATCTATAAGGTTGGCTATGTTAGTCAGCTTTCCATTACTGTAACAAATAATGGAGCTATTCAGCTTACAAAGAGAGTAAGGTCATTTAGGCTCATGAATTCAGAGGTTTCAGTCCAGGGTTGGTAAGCCCATAGCTTTTGGGCCTGTGGTAAGACAGAAGTGTGGTGATGGCACAAATCTTCTCACCTCATGGCAGCTAGGAAGCCAAAGAGAGAAAGAGGAAGAGGTCAATGACCTAAATCCTCCCACTAGGCTGTACTTCCTAAAGGCTCCACCACCTTCTCATAGTTTCATGGCCTGGGGACCAAGCCTTCACATGTGGGCCTTTGGGACACAGTCCAGATCCAAATGACATCAGTAGCTAAGTGGTTTCTAACTGTTCATATGAACAACCCGCTCAAACCCTGAGACCAGAGGGATAAAAATATTTTGAAATTTGCAATCAAATTCAGCAACAATTTTCCAAAATCTATGGGTGACACAAAGTTCATCCTAAGGTAAAAGAGTGTCAATTTGCCTACGATTCTTCCATGAAACATGCTGATTTTTTGGTGAGGAAAATTTTGAGATGTAACACCACGTGAGGACAGTTAAATGTTACTTGACTCAACCTGGGAGAAATTCTTATATTTTTAAATAGCATGCTCTATGAAAATAAAAGAGCAGGACAATACTTTCAGGGATTCCCAAGTGAAACTAATACCAGTGAAGAAACATGTCACTATATTCCCAGTGATAAAAGCACTCAGGGTAAGAGAAGGAATCAACATAAGCTGCTGTAACAATGGCAGCCTCTTGTGACAATCCAAATGTCTCCTCTCTAGTGGGAACCATAAGGACAGCGATGTCTGGGCATTATGGCCACCAAGCAGCAGAATAAAAAGAGTTTATTAGCTAATATCTGTGAAGGTAGAAGATATTCCACCCTGGAGCCAACCTGGTGAAAAGGGACAGAGGAGGCATTGGGGAGCTCATTTGTTTCACTGGGTAGGGACCCAGGGATGTCCATGTTCATGGAAGGGACCACCTTTGTTTCATTCCTCTATCCACACCCCGCGTTAGCCTAGCACAGAGTGAGACTCAACAACTACGTGCTGAATAAATAAATTCCTTCTTCATCATGTTAAATGGCATAGAAGTATAAAAAAGGCAGCAAATCATGGCTGCCCATGTCCTTTTCTCAACCATTCCAGACAGCTACATCCTGGGGAACAAGGATTAAAAAGACATGCTGTGTGAGAAAATGAGGAAACAATAAAAGTAGTGCAATGATTTTGTGCTCAATTACACGTTCAGACTGCAGGTGCCATAGATATTTAGAGACAAGAGAAAGAGCATCCAGCAAAGGATGGGATACAAGTATTTTCTCTCCTGCAATTCTTCATAGAGTGAGTCGGCCAAGGATAAATTTAATTTTACTTTCATTTAATGCCTGTCCCTAGGAATTCCTTATCCCATAAAACACCAACCTCATAAAATTACTGCACTATCCTATCTTCCTCTAATATATTTCTTGTCCTTTCGATTTCCTTTTAATCAATTAGAAGATACTATTCTCAACTTGGCCAGTACCTCTTTTCACTGTGGGGTCCCCTGGGCCTTCTTTGTGCACAGCACAAACAACATATTTATATTAATTTGTACCCAATATATATATTTTCAATTGGTTTCTATTACATAACTCACCATAGGCAAAGAGTCTGGCATTCATACAATCATACTGTATGTTTTAATTTCACTTCAACAGCAAGACTTTGGTTTTAAACAACTTATTTTAGGCACCAAATAATTCTCAGTAATCATCCAATGGTATCAGGTAGGCCATAAACTGAGAGTTAATCAGATGAGTCTCTCCATACTTTTCCTTTCTCTTCCATATGGAATGGCACATTTCTTCCTCTCCATATAAACAGGAGCTAAATCCACATTTCTAAATTGGTCTGAGAAAGCTTTAATGGACTCTCCATTATCCCTACCAGTAATGGGAATCAATGGAGTGAATAATCTAAAGTAATGGATGGTCCTGAATCAATGATACTTGTCCTAAGGAATACAATATATATTCCCTCCTCCAAAGGCCTACCTTTATTATTAATTATATTTTCTTATTCCCTAAGTGGACCTCAGGGAAAAAAAATTTAAAAAGGTAGCACTTTTTGGAATGTCAAGCATTTTTAGGGGGTACTTCATAGACATTACCTTGGACAATCACTCTGGGAGGAAGGTATTATTACTTCCAATATACAGAGAAGGAAATTCAGAGGCAGCAGAACATTGTGTTGAGAGTCAGGGAAAACAAGGTTCACATTCTGGATCATCATATACTTACTGAAATTGGAGGGTATGTATTGTGCCAATTCAACGAAGTTGAAATATTTTATCAAAATTTGTTTTGCTGCAGGGTTCCAAGTGAGCGTGGGTCACAAGAGACATTGTTCATGGGATCTGGGACATGGACAGGGGCAGCAGCCACGTTCTTATGGGGTGAGGTTAATGCAGGGTGTAGGGTGCTGCTGTCACACACTGTTGCTTTACTGTGGGCTCGTGTTTTAATGTGGGACAGTGGCTGGGCTTGCCAGTCTTTGGTTCTTGCTGGTCAACTGACATGTGCTAAGCTTTCCTTGCAAATTACTCCATCATCTAAGCTGAAGGCTCGAGGGTGCTGTTTACGTCCATCTTTCCTTCTCCACTGCCTTCCATGAGGCCTCCAGTCTCCAGCACCAGACACAGAAGCAGTTCATTAAAAAGAGGCTGTTTACTCAGTTCCCACAATTGCACCAGACCCTATCCCTACTATAATCCCCGTTTCCCACAGACCCTATTCAGTCTGCTTCTCCGATCAAACACACCGAGCAATGCTTGGACATCCTTCTTCAGACCCCTGTTTACTAATCAGTAATTACACCTGCTGGCTCTACGGTGAAAATGAAGAGTGACCCAGAATTAGGCAAAAGATTTTTTCTTTTTGTTCACACATAGTTCACAAAATACGCAGTTTGCTTATGGATACTCATGAGCTCAGTTAAAAGGTGTTGTGGAGATAAAGAGTCACTATTAAAAATTAGGTTTTGGATATCATGATGTGAGCAACATTTCAAAGAGTCTTCAGGTCCTATTGGTGTGAAGAAGTCTGTGACATAGGCAAAGGCTGGGAACAAGCGCTGTGGCTGTGGAGTGTCCTGGTTTTGTGCAGGTAGAAGGAAAGCAATAAACCCACACGCATGGCCAACTCCTCACTCCTTTCAATTGCTTTCCCAGCAGGTGCCCAGGCCTGTCACAAAGCCTTTATGAAACTGCCACTAGAAGCACATTAGTAACAGATGTAGAGGCCTCCAGATGAAGCTGGATGTAGAACAGTGAGTTCAGGACAGTTGTTCTTTCTTCTATCTGTTTGTTTCTCTGACTTTCACTAGCTCTCTTCAGGAGACCTTTAGGGTAATCTTGAAATGCCATTGTCACCAGCTTTACTTAAACACAAATAAGCACAAAGTATATAAATGACTTGCCTGAGGTCCCATGGCTAGCAAGTGGTACAGCAAGGACCAACAACCTGATCCACAGAAACAGGGTGACAAAGCTGAAGTGTCAGGAGCATATGCCATGTGGCAGACACTCCACACATCTAACCTATTTAATCTTCACCAAGAAGCAAACAAGCAAATCCTATAGGGGCAAGGATGATCCTTTTTCACAGACTTGTAAACGGAGGTTGACATGGAAAGTGACCTGCTCTATACTACATAGCAGGTGAATGATTCACAGAGATTAAAATTTGGACTGGAGATGAGCAAGGGGGCTGTGGCTGTGGTGGGGAAGTGTTCCAAACCTCAGCATAGCTATAGTGGCTCAGATAGAACTTGTCTACTAATGCGGCTCTCAGGACTACACAAGCTAAGGTAAGTGAGACGCTGATCCCATACTGGACATGGACTGAGCATTCTCTCTGTTTCCTATCTCCCACTAGGTCATGAACCATCTGCAATCACTGGTGCTTTTCTTACTCACATCAGGAGTTAGGAAACCATGGCTTCTGGTCCAAATCAATCTGGGACTCTTTCTGTATGCTTACGAGACAAGGATGGTTTATACATTTTTTAAAAGGTTGCAAAAGCAAAAAACAAACAAATAAAAAGGGCTGAGTTAGCAAGGCCAATGTGGCCTATCAACCCTAAAATATTTCCTATCTGGCCCCAAAAGTTTATCAACCCCATGATTTATATCATGCTGTTTCTTTGACTTTGAGATGCAGAACTAAAGGAGCCAGAAAGTCTACATGGATTTACTCAAAAAAAGCAGAGCTCAACCTAGAGAATGAATAGATCTTGGAAGATAGAAGAAGTGGGCAAAGGAGGCAGAAGAAAGCTGTGTCTGATGTTTTTTAGAGAAATAAATAAAAATGAATGAGAACAGATGTTCTCTGCCCCTGCACTCTTTTCTTGCTACAAGCAAGTAAAAGAAAACTATAAGGATGTGGTTGTTTTGTTTTGTTTTGTTTTTAGGCCATACACTACCAGTCATGCCCTGCAACATCTAAGGACATTTTTGAGACACTCTAGCAAAGATGCACCTAATTTTTGAAGGTGGATTTGTGTTTTGGCTAGGCTGTTACATTGTATACAAATAGGCCACGAGGCAGCCCAACTGTTTTAGGGTTTCATGTGCACCTCCTCAAAACTATCCTGTTTACGGCAGACTCTCAGTTTCTATTACTGACATTTTTCTATGATAAACTATGTTTAGGATATAATATTCATTTTCATGCAAAACATAGCCAAAGAAAAGCCGAATCATTTTGCTGGAAAATTCTGGGCACTATTCCTGTTGAGTGATCCTGATAGCAGTAACCATCCTGAAGTTCCAGGATACAGGTATGGTTTCACTTAAGACAGATGGCCCAAGAGCCACTCTGGAATTTATCCTGGATTTGCCAGATACCTATTAGGAAGCAAATAAAGAGAAACTGGGGAGATAGTTTCTCAATAGTGTTTGATTATTCATTGGGGCTCTGGAAGCTCAAAGCATAATGTGTGGGAAAAGAGCCCATATAGTAAACAAGCATGTGCTTCCAAGGCTGCCATGCACATTTAATTAAAAACATGAATCCCTTGGAAATATTTCTAGGTTGGTCTACTACAGAGGTAAAGTATATGAGAGAGAAAAACAGTGATTGAAACCAGGGAAAGAGGGGAGGCTAGAGGACATGTGGAGTGGCCTACAGGTTTGCCCAGAGCTATATAAAGACTGCAGTCCCTGGGGGTACATACAGGAAGTAATTGGATTGGAGTCATAGAACAGAGAAAGTGGAGGAGGGGAGGGGATATGGACCCAAACATAGGAGATCCAGTATCTAAACACATGGTGAGATTTCAGGGGTGCTCTAAATGGATCCCCCACACAAATACTGTATACACAATATATCTAAGTTAACATGTATTTATTGCTTATTTTGCATGCATCATTTTATTTGATCTTTAAGATCCACTTATGGGAAAGAATCAAGTTTTAGAAATGCGAGGATAAAAAAGGAAAGGAAACTTGTATTCATGAAGCACCTTTGATATGTAAAGTACTCTACAGACACTCCTAGATTCTTTCATGCAAATGTCACCAGAACAATGTTTGCTTTAGTATCATGTATGTAACTATTGTTGTCTTTTAGCACATGAGAGAGTTGTGCAGTCTATGTAAGTGGAAAGTACTAATGTTGAAATTTCAACTCCATGTCGGTCTACAATCCTGACTTCTTTCCTGCACATAATCCTTTATCACCTGTGTAGGAGACAGGTAGAGGTAGGATTATCCTACCTTCAGAAATGAGGAAAGGGAGGTTTGCACAGGAACTGTGTGTGTGGTCTCCAGGTCTCCTTTTCTTTCTGGAGATCAAGGTGTTTCCGTTTTGCTCTTCAGGTTGCACTCAACCTGTCAACACACTGATCTTCCTGGGGATCCAGGAACACTCTCCTGTCACTCAGCCACATGCCACACCCCTTGCTGGGAGGATCCTTACCCACCTTTTCATCAGCTTCTCCCCAAAGATCCCTCCAATTTAGATGCCTGTCCTATGGGTGCTCATGGTACCTTTCCTCCATCTATCAAGCATGTACCATACTACAATGTGATAGTCAATCTGTGTATTTATTTCTCTCACATTACTGTAACCTTGAAGTTAGGGGTTGTGCTTTGTTTAATCTATTCCCTGCTGGCTACAACATGGTCTCTGATTGACAAGTGGTCAGCTAGTATCTGTTAATGAAATGAGTAGATGAAATCTCTTTTTCTCTGTTCAATAATTTTTAGGCTACAGTTTGGATATTAGCTGATGAAGGAAACACAAAAATGCACATTATTCTATCACCTTTTCAATTTTATCAGAGCAGGAGAAGCTTGTGACCAAGGGATTTGATATGGAACTCTGCAATTAAGGTAGAAAATAAAATACTCAGAGTTGACTCATAAGGGAAATGAGCACCCTTAGTCACTACGACTTTCTTTAAAGGAAAGGCAAAGAGAAAGACCTCCCAATTGCCCTGTTGAGTTTTATCAGTTTTTAACTATGTTTTGATACTGAGCAAATCAAATAAGCATCTATTCTACCTTCCACAGGCAAGGAAGCTTATTTCTAAGGGAATAAACATTTCCTAAAAATATTCACAATAGTTACAGGAATAAAAACAACACCATAGCACAACACATAAATAAGTTAGCTGTCTCCTAGCAGGACAACCACTGAAAATAACATGCACATCCCAAGGGGCTGCTTCTTGGTTATATTAATAAATCAAAATATCTACTTATGATGATTTATTTGTAGATCTCGATGCTGAAAGCTCATTTATCATTTGCAATGCAATTTGCCCATCTCTACAGATCATAAAAATTCATTGAATTATGCTTGTTCTTATGGTATAATTTAATATCTTGTTTTTCAGCACCAGAATAAATCCCCATGATAAGTATATAATTTCCCTATGTTATCCTTTTGCAGTCAATCACAAACAGTGCATTTTATATCACACATGTATTTCAAGAGTTAATGAAACAAATTTCTCACATCATAATTTTGTAACTGGAACTCAAACCAAAAGATACAGAGAAAACTACTTAATCTATTTAGGAATCAGAACAACATTACACAGTTAATAAGAAAGCCAGCTGTATATTTCTGGAATAAGTGCAATATCTTGCTGATTCCACTAAAACTAATTTATAATCAACCCCGTGAAAAAGATACATGTTTGTGTTTTCTTAGAAACTGGCGATACAGATTCTTGGTTTGGCCTTTTATGCCCCAGACACTAACAAAAGAGCCATGGCTACTGAAATAGTGTGACTTTCCAGATCTGCAGCAAATTTATGAATTTTACACTAAAACTTTATATTGTTTTTATTCCATTTCTACAAGAGATGTTTCAATAATTAATATTTTTTTTCATTTTTTTAGACAATCTGTGACATGAGACAGTTTGGAGAATTCCTCAAAAAACAAGAATGAAGTGGAAATAAATAGCATTTATTAATCAAGTTTAGTTCTTGTTTAAGACAACGGATAAGTCATGCTAGAATGCAAAACTTTCTTTTAATATAAAATCATTAAAATACCAAGTTATTTTTAGCCTCTGGAGAATTTTGCTATTCTTCTCAGATATCTGAAAGCCAGGTCAAGAACAAGACCAAGTATTTCATATTCAAATCCTCAACTGGTCTAAAAAGCAAAACAAAGCCTTAATTTAAAAAGACTCTCAAATTCTTAAATGCTTTGAACTTCCACAGTATATTAGCTATTCTGAAACATATGCCTAAGAAACACTGGAACCTGGACATTAATGAATCCCCAAAGTTGTAAATACTTCTATTTAGAAAATCATTTCTCCCATAAAATATAGAAAAGTACAAATAGTATCTATCAGTTGACTCTTCAGAACCTTAGTCTATAAATACACTAATAAAATCATTTACCAAGCCATAAAAACAAATCCTATCTCCAAAATTAATGTTACTCTTCATTATGCTTCCACGTTAATTGTGAATTTACTGGAATCTTCAATGAAACTTTTTATCTCCACTAGGTACTGACCTCTCAAGAGTAATTCTCTAAGCAGTGAGTCATAAGTAACTTCTTGAGCTCACTGATATGAGGGAGAGTGGTGGTCATGGAAAATGCTCCCTAGTCAACACAATGGCTTCGCCATCAGTTCATACGATGGGTTTCTAGTCTATGCATAGTGGCTTTATATTCATGAACATTATGGCTCTGTAGGGCACTTTGCTAATAGTAAACACCCTGAGTGTTCTATCTGGCCTAGATGAGTTCTGTTTTACTGGTTTAAAGAGTAGTTGTCAAAGATGCTTTATGCACGCACAATTCTTTACCAGATTTTCATGGTACAGAGTAGTAGCTATAGAGGGTAGCAGTTGGGGATTTGGTCTTCTATGTCAATGTAATATTAAACTTTTCAGAAATATCTTCTGATATCTTCATGCATTTGCTGTTTTAGAGAGTTTTCTCTAAAATAAATCGATCTCTTGGCTTTATTAACCCATGTAATCTAGTTACATGAGAAGCAACCAGGGGCTACAGAAGGGCAGATCATAAACTAGATTTATTTTCAGCATCTGGATGTGGAAGAAGTATGACAAATGAGATGGAAAGAAGGTGAAGGTGAAGTGGCTCAAAGGTCCAAGGAGAAAATTGGATGGAAAAAATATTTTGTCCTTATGTTTTGAAATTTTCATCCCACACAGATCCTCCTGGGTCTTAGAGATGACGCTCGACTGTAACTTTGATCTGATGTAGGCTGTGAAGTAATCAGAGCACCAGAGAGGAGATGCAGAAGGCATGTACTCCATATCCCTGATCAACAGCAAATGATAAAGAGCCTGGTCTGTTTTTGCAGGAGAAAGTAGCGCCTGATACTATGTTTGCTTCCGCCCAAACCTGAAACTCCACATTGAAAGAGCTTGGATGATCTGGCATGAGACTACATGCCAGAGTCACTACATAGGAAAAGATCAAGTCATAGGCTGGGTACGGTGGTGCACCCCTGTAATCCCAGCGTCTTTGGAGGGTGAGGAAGGAGCATTGTGAGTCCAAAGCCAGTCTCAGCAAAAAGCAAGGCGCTGAGCAACTCAGTGAGACTCTGTCTCTAAATAAAATACAAAATAGGTCTGGGAATGTGGCTGAGTGGTCAAGTATCCCTGAGTTCAATCCCTGGTATTCCTTCCTCAAAAAAAAAAAAAAAAAAAAAAAAAAAGATTAAGTCATGATGTGCAACATATTCTTTTCTTTGTCTCTTAGGTCCTAATCAGCTAAACCAAGAAAAGACAATTGGGCAGACTTGTGGTTAAAATTATGGAACACTACAATAAAATATTACATAAAATATAATGAATAATATAAAAACGTCAAATAGCTCCACTCAGATTTAATAAATGTCAACATTTGCTATTCTTTTAACAGATATTTTTGTGAAAAAAATGCTGATGCAGTAAAGATCCATTTTATTTTCAGTTTAAGTCCATTTCCCCCCATCTCTCAATAGAGGTAATCAATATCCAAAAACTATTTCATGTCCTTTCTGATCACTATTGATTTATTATATATATTTATATATTTATATTTATTTTATATATATATATTTATTTTATATATATGCATATACATACAACAGGGTTGCTCAAGATTTTGTGGCTTACATAAATGTAATCATATAGTATTTATGCTGCTACTTAATTTTTCTTGCAAGATTAGTTGAGATTTGTCAATGTCGATGTGCATAAAGCTAGTTATTAATTTAAGTTCAGAAACTTATTCTTGTATAAAACCTATTCTAAAAACAGTTATTGCAATTATTGGAACCTCAATTAAATTACTACTGAATTGACCCATTTGGGAGAATTACTATCTTTATTCTATTAACTCTTGCCATCTTGTGATTCTTCTCCTTTCATCTACTCTTTTAGATCTTTCAACTGCATGCAATTTTGGGGGCTTTTGTTGCAAAAGCTCTTTCACACATATACAAACAGCTATAAATTCTATCATCATTATTATGGATGGTATTTCTTATTGTATCTTCTATTTTGTTATAGCTAATATATAAACATCTCTCAATTTTTCACATTGATATCATATACAATAAGCCGGTTGAACATTCTTAACAGTTTGGCGATATTCTCTTTCAAATTTCTATATAAATGATGATAACATTCAACAGTAATCATTATTTTTTTCTTATTTTCCAAGTACTCTATGGTTAATTTCTTTTTCCTGTTTTTGCATGGCTGGGACCTCCAATAACAAAATTAAATGCTAGCTTTGGGGCTGACTAGCTTATCAAATATGTGTCTTTAATGGAAGTATTTACATTTCAGCCACAAATAAGGTGTTGGTTATAGAATTGGGTAGATCCTCTACAACCTATTAAGGAAGTTTTATTGGATCTCTAGTTTAATAAGTGTTTTTATTATGAATACAATTATGCCAAAATTTTTAGAATCTTTTTTCCTGCTTCTGTTGAGATGACCATGTGATTTTTTTTTCTTTAATCAATATAGGGAATTATGTTGAAGGATTTTTATGATGATGGCTTACTGTCACCTTCCTGGGAAAAATAATTTTGAAAAACTGATTATTGCATTGTGTTTTTAATATTCTGTGGGATGTAATTTGCTGATACTTTATTTAAGATTTTGCATACATGCTTCACTTCATAATTGTTTACAGTTTACTGATTTTATCTGATTCTGATATAAAGAATACTTCAGCTTCCTAAGAAGATGAATTAAAGGAGCACTCCTTACTTCCCTGTTCTCTGAAACAATCTGCATTATGTTCATACCATCTATTATTATTAAATCCATTTACATCTATAGTTTGCTAACACAAATATTTGGATAATGGATATTGGTTTATTTTAATGTTCAAGCTTTTATTTTTCAAAAAAGTTTAGTCATTCACATTTTTCTAGAAAATCATCCATCTCTTAAAATTTTAAATATTTGGAATAACAAAATAGCAGATTTAAGGAGTGTGATTTTTGTCGATCTCTCCACCAAATCTATACTTAATTACTTTTAGTTAATTATACTATTTATTTGCACAGCTTCTCTTATTTCTTAATCAATCTTGCTTACTTTTAAAAAATATAATCTGATTTGTTCATTTTTCAAAGGGCCAATTTTGATTTTTTTTGGTGATTTTTTTATTTATTTGATGCCTATTTCATTACTACTTCTTCCAGAAAAGAAGTCAATAAAATCAATGATTGGGAAGTGAATATATTCCAAATGGAATTAACATCATAGAGAACTGAAAATTAATTTAAAATGAGAATCTTCAGAATCTATGACTATATAAAAGTATTATAAGAATGATTTTTTATTGAAGAGATAAAGCTTTAGACAATAATTACTAGGGAGTTGGGGTATGAGAAGTACCTAATGCAAACTCATCTTTTGATGGGAATGAGGTAGAGAAACTAAATAATTCACACATTGGTTAAGCAAGAATGTTAATAATTTAAGGGAGTGCTCTAAGTCTTTCTAATTTCACTTTTTAGTTTTTACATTTTTTGCTATGACTGCTATGTGTATGAAGCAGAAGAGAGACTCAAAATATGCACTTACAATGTCATCTTTAGTGGAAATTGGTAGCAGATTTTATCAGAAGTTTCCCATCCTTCATTACCTCCCTTTCACTTTAGGAAATTTTGAAAGATAATCTGGGTCTCAAGTGTCATGTAGCCTTTATATGAGCAAATATTCTTTGAAATTACTAAATTAAAACAATAAAGTAATGAAATTTAGACGTGGAAGCAGTGACCTTCCTATCTGAGCTCATTCCTCAATCCTGCTGTTTTGCATGGCCTTGCCTTCTTTCAAAAAGAGTAGCTGATGCTCCTCCTGAAAATCCAGCATTCTTCTGCCATTCTGTTTCTGTCCATTCCATTCACATTCTCCCAACCCCTCATCTGGATGCTGGACTCTGAACTCTAGGAGAGATAGTGCTCAGTACAGTGCCTGGCACAGGGTGCTCCACACATGTTCCTTGCATCCATAAAGGTGCTTCCTTCTGCCATCGATGACAGCCCAGCTCATCTCTACAAAAGTGAAGACAAGGCCTTACACACAGATAAGTCTCAACTTTCTCCTCTACCAATCAGGTGCCCTCTAGGATTTAGCCTTCCTCTGGGCTCTCAACTAGAGATAATTTCTATCCTGTGTCTACTTGGAAAATGTTTTAACATACCTCTTTGATGTCGCTTATCATTTTCTTTATTATAGGGTAGTGATTTTCAGGCATAGACTCTCTTTTATAGGACTGTAAACTCTGTGGACAGAATCTGTTTAATTTTTTTTTGGGGGGGGGACTGGGGATTGAACTCAGGGGCACTTGAGCACTCAGCCACGTTCCCAGCACTATTTTGTATTTTATTTAGAGATAGGGTGTCACTGAGTTGCTTAATGCCTCACTTTTGCTGAGGCTGGCTTTGAACTCATGATCCTCCTGCCTCAGCCTCCCAAGCGGCTGGGATTATAAATCTGCTTAATTTTTTAAAAAATATTTGCTGAATAGTTTATAATGTAAAGATAAATTAAAATTTTTGAATTTTTTGCTTGTTTCCTAGTTAATAAATCATATGTCCATCATGTCTTTAGGAAGATTCCTCAACTCTGGTGTTGACCTGTCACCTAGGATGATGTCCCATAGGCATTAAATATCTTCTTTCTCTTTAAAGAATCAGTCCCTCAACTGGGCTTTGCAGTAGAGTTACATACAATTTCTGGGCTTTTAGAAGATCTGTAGATCAACGGTAAATTGTAATTTTTAAAAGCATTTCTCTTGTGAGTTTATAATTTTGAGATGTTTAATTTTATAAGAATAAGAAACATATATGATTCAAAGCTCACATTTTAAATTCAAATGGTAAAACATCTAGAGCACTTTTGTATTTTGTTCAAGGTTATTTATTCACATATTTTAATTTCAGAAAATGAATGCTAGCCCTATTTCAATTAGTCTTAGCAAAGCTGATACAATCAAATTGAAGTCCTAATTCATTCTACAATTAGATATGTGATTAAGGGTTAAGCTCCATGATTGGATAATGGAGTCGATTTTTAGTGAATTTTCTGTACAGAATGACTAGAAGCTGTGAGCAGAGAGGAGTGCTATAAATGCACAGGTAGTGGGACCAGAAAGATCAAGGCCTCTGTCCTGGCTGCCAACCACCAGCCCAGGAGGGCCACTCAGCCCTTCTGAGTCTCTTTCTGTGTCTGCAAACTGGGAATTGATTTTTCAGAGTATTTGTGAGGTTCACAGAAAAGCACATATGGCTCCTAGTACTATATAATGCACCTAATATTCATGGTATAATTTATGATTACTTATCATGATTTTTTATCATAACATTTATCATGATGATGGTGATGATGATTTTTCAAAGTCCTCAACAGGCCCTAAATTCAGCCTTGTAGAATTGGAACTTGAGTTTATGCTTTGATCAGGTGAAAAGTCATTTGTCCTGAAGGTCATAGGCATGACAGTACGCCCTGGTACAAATACTTTGGGCAATTTTAAAAATTACATTCTCAATGGGTTGGGCATTAATCTTTCATAGGTTATCATGATAAGGTGAGGAATTCATCATAAAAAGAAGATAATGCTAAATAATTTTATTCAGTTATATTAACCAATATATAAAACATGAAATGCTTTATTAAAGCAAATGAGGAAAAATATACCTAGTTTGCCAAAAGTACATTTGATCCTCCTTCCTCTTATTCACCATATATCAATCATCTATAATAAGGGAAATCTACTTTCCAACTTTCAGGTGTGTGAAATGTAGAACAGCTGTAACATTGGACTACATGTTTTACAAGCAGCATGGCCTGGGAAAAACTACAGGATATCATTTTATAGAGAAAAGTCTACGGATTTGTAGGGAAGAGTGATCCATTAAGAAGATGGAGATTGGAAAAACAGGCTGACAGAGAAATGACTTCAGTATCCTGGAAAAGTGGAGACTCAAAAAGAAAAGAGCACTGTTCTCTATGCAATGAGCCCCAAAGGTACGACTGTGAATACAGTTGGGTTTTAATGTCACCCATGACCAAGGATACAGAACTGCCTGTGAGGCCGCCACCTAGGACCAAAGATGAGCTAACCTAGGCTAAGTGAGGGGGCTGCACATCAACTGAAGGAGAAGTCTGGCAAAAAGAAAGTCATTGTGTAGACACACCTTCCACCTCTCAGCACCAATATCCCATGATTTAGGTTAGTAACAGTAGCTTGGTGTTTATGAGACATAAGACTAAGCAACTCATTGCAATCTCCCTCATAATCTTTAGAATGATTCTGTGATGATTATTATCTCCATTTTTGCAGATGAGGAAACGGAGGAACAGACAGGTGATGGAACGTACACCTATTGTTTCAAAATCTCTCATTCTTACAACCCTACAGGTTTAGCGTTACTCATTTTATTTTCATATGAGGAGATGGAAGTGTGGAGAGATTGAGTAACTGAAGAAATGCCACATTGCTGATAGATGTAAGAACCAAAGTTTGAATATAGATCTGTGAACCTCAAATAAAAAGGACAGAATCGTGTGTGTGTGTGTGTGTGTGTGTGTGTGTGTGTGTGTAGAAACAGACAGACAGACAGACGTGGGATACCACACTGCCTTCTGCCAAACCAGGAACTCCTAAATGGTAGAGGCTGTGTCTATCTCAAGTGATTATTGAGTATCTGCTATGTACAAAGGCCCAAGATTTATCCAATTTTAAAGATGAAAAGCCCCTATATATTTTTTCCCAGTGTATTTCTCTTACACATTAACAAATACTCCAAGAGAAGTAATGGTTTAAACTGTATTCAATATGTTTAGTAATTACTTGTTAAATGGAAGATGGAAGATGGGAGTCGTATACACAGAAGACCAATCTAGCCTACTAATAGTCATTTATGATATCAAATTCCATATCTTCTTTTTTTTTTTTTGGTACTAGAGATTGAACTCAGGGGCACTCGACCACTGAGCCACATCCCCAGCCCTATTTTGTGTTTTATGTAGAGACAGGGTCTCACTGAGTTGCTTAGCGCCTTGCTCTTGCTGAGGCTGACTTTGAACTCGCGATTCTCCTGTCTCAGCCTCCCTAAGTGCTGGGATTACAGGCTTGAGCCACCGCGCCCGGCCATATCTTCTGATTAATAGTCTATTCTTTAAAATATCCAGTGGATTCTCTTCTTAAAACTGGAGGACTGGAGAAAAGCAACTTTGAACATAAAAGAGAAAATGTTAATCATCAAGTATCCTGTTTTAAAATTAAGTAGATGTTAGTGCCTTTTTTTTTTTTCCTGGCTGGGATTGATACTAAAAGCATCTTCCGCTATAGTTAGGAAAGTGGGAAGACTGTGTCTGTCTATCTAGAAAAATACAAATGTGGCTTACTTGCTGGATAGGAGTGTAGACAGACATCAGTTTCATGTGAGAAATTTTATCTTAAGTCTTGCACCAAATATTAGAAAAAGACTATGAACTGCTAAATTAACAAAGCCCTGGGATACGGGAGGAGCAAAAAGAAAGTCAGTAGACACACTTTAACAACTGTCCAGAGAAAGGACTCCCACAGAAAAAAGAACACATGCTGAACATAAAATTCCTTACCTTAAAGAGAAACAATATGGGGAAATAAATCAACATCAAAAAGGGTCAGAAGTTAAAATGAAAGTGAGAATTTGTGTTAAGAGAACTGCAAATTCATAATCCTGAAAGAGATTATAGCATATTTATAATAAAAATGTAACAAAAGAAGACAGTAATCCTAATGAAAGAGTAAGAGCACACATGTGGAAAGTAAAACAAAAAAATTAGACTGATGAAATAAAAAATATAAGGATTAAATTAAAATGCGATGGATGTACTAAATAATAGATGTTATCCAGCTAAACAGAGGATTAGAGAATTGGAACACAGATCTTAAGAAATTACATAGAATACAGCACACTGAGATAAAATAGATTAAGACACAGAGGATAAAGAGAAACACATCACCTTCCAAGGAACAATAAATTATTTGAGTGTATACTTGTGATTTATTAATTATCCTATACGTCCTTGCTGTTAGTATTTTATTGACTTTTTCTTTTGTGATGTCTAATGTTTTTAACTATTTAGAAGTAGAATGCCATACTGATCAAATTTGAATTTGGTTAATTAATGTATGCATAGGATAAGTCTAAAGATGAACTATTTGTTCAATTAATGTAAGCAAAATTCTAGGAAAATAGAGAAAGACCAAATAAATCATGATATCTGTAGAAAGTGGCAGAAATTTGAAAAAGTGTACCAGTAATCATAATAAATGAAAATGGAATTAAACTACTATATTAAGAAACAGAACATCAAATTCCATTTTTAAATAATTCAACATTATATGCTTTATATTAATGAAAAAATAAAGCTAAAGTCACAAAAGAGAAAAACACTATGATAAGTCCAGATATATAAGAACTAATGACTTACCAGGTCAAATATTAGGCTTTCCACGGGGGCAAGCTATAGACAACTAGATGGGTTATAGGAGGGACAACCCAGAATCACATGCAGGTGTATATGGGAAGCTGGAATATGAAGAAAATTTAATTTAAAATCAGTCTAAAAAACAGATGCCTTAATAACTGGTAGTGAGTCAACTGGCTATGGAGAAAAATTGGATTCCTGTCTTATACTATTAAAGAACATGTTCTTTAATATAGATATCAAAATGTGAAAAAATATATAAAATTTAGAAATTTTAAAAGAATATCTTTATAACTTACCATAGGGGAGTATTAATGAATTATGATATAATAGATATAAGCCATCAAGGAAATTTTCATTGAATAGATGTATGTGACACATTAAAAATTTAAATAGTCTGTGTAAGCAAATTGAAAAGTCTTAAACTGAGACAAAATATTTTCTGGACATACTGAAATAACATTGGTATCCAACCTTCTACAAAATAATCTGAAAATAGGCAAATGATGTGAACTGAAAATTCACAGGAGAGGATACTCACGTAACAAAATATTCACTTTCAGTAGTAATGCAGAGAATGAAGCTTAAAATCTTTCCCAGAAATGGGCACATGTGAAAATTTTTTTCATACACCTTAAACCTCAAACTTGAAAACTAATCCAAGGACATCATTTTTAAGAATTTCTCTTGTGGACTGATGATGGATGAACTGCTACTCCTGGTCAGAAGACATGGTTGGCCTGTGACTGAATTTTAAATGTTGCTTTTAGCTGGAATAAAGTAGAGATCTTGGATATGAAGACAAGCATGCTTCTTATGGGGTTCCTTAGAGAATGTGCCTTCTGGGTGGGTGGGGGTGGCCCTGGAAGACATCCAAGGGAAGAATTGGGAAAGTGTCTGTGGGGAGAGGCACCACAGTACCCGGCTGTGATATGAGCTGAGAGCTGCCCTGGCTGGGGCTCTTAGACACCAAGACCCAAAGGGTCCGAGCATCACCTTACAAAGCATGTGGAGCACCTTGTAGGCTGATCTCCTCAGATACAGGCACTCTTTCTGTTCTCAAATGCAAAATTTACGCCAAGAAATTAGGAGAAACAAGAAAAGCTTGACAACTACAAGAGCAGAATACCCTTTTGGAGAAGGACCACTCTGACCATTTAAATCTATCTTTCAGTGCCTAGAAAAGTACCTGGTATTTCAGTCCTCACTCAGTATATGTTGTATAGGAAAATCTCATTCTAATCTCTTTTCACAAATGCTAAGATTCAGGCATTTTAATGGTTCATTTTTTTTTGTTACCATTATTCTCTACATAAAGAAGGGGTGTGTGTGTGTGTGTGTGTGTGTGTGTGTGTAGGTGTTAGCTTTGTGTCTTTGTGACCAAAATATTAAAAAATAACTTTGAGAAGGAAAAGTTTATTTTGCCTTGTGGATTCAGAAGTTTAGTCCATGGTTGCCCAAGTCCATTGCTCCGAGCCCAAGATGAGGCAGAATATCATGGTGGAAGGGCATGGCATTTTGCTTACAATGGTCAGGAAGTGTGGTTGGGGAGAACTGCAGGGAAGATGAATCTATCCGGGGCAATGTCCTCAGTGACCTACTCCTCCAGCCACACCTCACCTGCCTACAGTTACCACCCAATCCGTGCATTCAAGGTAGGATGAATGGATTAGGTTACAGCTCTCATAAGCTAATAATTTCACTTCTGAATATTCTTGCATTAACACAGGAGCTTTCTGGGGGCACTTTATATCCATATCTTAAAATTCCACCCTTGGCCCCCAAAAGATGACATCCATCTCACAATGCAAAATACATTTACTCCATTTCTAAGAGTTCGAGAGTCTCTGCAGTTCCAGCGTTGTACAAAAATTCAAATCCAAAGTCCCTTTGAGACTCTTGGCTGTGAGTCCTTATAAAAATGTAAAGAAAGTTATATATAGCCAATATATAATGATAAAGAGTAAACACTCCCATGCCAAAAGGGAGGAGCCCAGGGCGGTGATGCCTATAATCTCAGCACTTTAGGAGGCTGAGGCAGGAGAATCGCGAGTTCAAAGCCAGCCTCAGCAATGACAAGGCACTAAGCAACTCAGTGAGACCCTGTCTCTACATAAAACACAGAATAGGGCTGGGGATGTGGCTCAGTGGTCGAGTGCCCCAGAGTTCATTCTCCAGTACCCCTCCCCTCCAAAAGAAGAGATGGGACCAAAACAAGACTGAAACCCAGCAGGACAAACAGGTTCCATAAATCTATGTACAGCATCTATGACACATGCTGGTGAGATGTTTTCTCCAAAGGACTTGGGCAGTCCCCCGTCTTTGGCCTTGCCAGTTGCAGTACACATGAGCTCTCTTTTAGCCTGGTTCTCTACACAGCCACCAGCGTTTCTCAGTAGATAGTCTACATTACTGACAGTCTCTTAATTCCTGGGGTTTCCATTCCAGTTTCAGCTTCACCTTTACAGATTCATGCACTGCCTTCTCAGGGACAGTCTGCAGGGATTCTGATCCTGTGACACTACCTGGCCTTCCAGGCCTTCCTTTGAAATGTAGTTGGAAGCCTCCATGATCCCCTGATTCCAGCATCCTGTATTCTCAGAGAATACCCCCAGAAGGATGTTGCTGAGATCTGTCACCAGCTTGTGCAGTACCTGGGACCCCTGGGATCATGGCTCCAGTGGCTTCTGTGTGTCCGAGCAGCTGAACATGGTGAAACAATTCCCTAGGCCCCCTGTGTAAGCTGGGTACACCTATGATCTCTTCTCAAAGAAACTTTTCCTTTCTATACCCTGGAGCCTGGTCTTAGAAATTTCTAAGACACCCTCAAGCCATCTTTCCTATTATCTCTGTGCAAAATATTGAGTAATATATAACCTCTATAACAACTAAACCTCCTTTGGCCCCCATTTTCCATGCGTTCTTCTGGCCAAACTGGATGTTTTTAAAATCCTTCAGCTTTGCTTTTTCTTCCCAGTTCTCATAATAATCCTGGCTAAAAGGTGCCCACAAAATCTATTCCACAGACTATTATTGTGCTGCCTTGAAATTTCCTCCACCATATCATAGTCCATTGCCTTTAAATTCGGCCTCATACAATGTCTCAGGATGTGGGCAAAATGTAGACAAGTTCTTTACTGGAACATAACATGAATGTCTTTTAGTCCAACTCTGCATAGTCCCATTTCCCTCTGAAACCTCATGAGCACAGTCCACACTCACATTGGCATTCTGGTAGTCTGAGCTCCCATCAGACTCAAGCTCTGCTTACAACATTCTGAAATTTTTTTTTGTCTATATCTCCAAAATTTTCCAAACTCTTCCACAAACCAGTTCCAAATGCATGGTCAGATATTGCCACAGCAACAATCCCACTTTTTGCCACCAACTCCTGCATCAGCACAGGAACTTTGGGGGGAAACTTCATAACCAAACCATAACATTAGATAATCTTAGTTGCAAAATTATAATTTTTTTCACAGAATTCAGTCCAGCCATTTGTTTTAATTTTGCAACTTATAAATTTATTTGCTGTCATGCCAAAAATATTACCTTTCCTGGTTGAATCATTCTGAATTCTGTAGAGAAGGGTTAGTTTTGTTTTGTTCGATTTAGTCAATTTCCACAACTATCAGCAGCTGAAAGCAATTTCAGGATTTTCTTATAAGGAACAATCTCAGCATATGCTTTACAGCTTTAAACTCTATTTTTTTTTATTTTTTATTTTTTTTTGAAGATTTTTTAGTTGTAGATGGACACAATGTCTTTATTTTGTTGCTTTGTATATGGTGCTGAGGATCGAACCCAGGGCCTCACGCATGCGAGGCAAGCGCTCTACCACTGAGCTACAATCCCAGCCCCTTAAACTCTCTTTAAAATGATGTATACCACACATGCAGAAAAGTGCATAGATGAAAAACGTGTAGCCTGACGAATTTTCACTAAGTGAATCCCTCTGTATCAACAACCTAAAATCTAGATCCTACATCAAGGCATGGAACACTACCAGCCCAGAAGCCCTAGATGGAAGCAGAATATGCCATAAATGTTTGGTAATTGCTATTAAAACTTCTTCTTTGACCCATGGATATTTAGAACAGTGTTTTTTAATTTTCTAACATTTGGGAAATTCCTGGTTACATTTCAGTTAGTAATTTATAGTGTAATATCACTGTGAATACAGATTCAATCTTTCATATGTTGCTTGGGTTTTTAAAAATTGTTGTATCAGTTGTTGAGAACCATTGTTAAATTATCCCACTATTATATTAGATTCCTCTACCTTAAGTTCTGTAAATTTGTGCTCTATTAAGTTTGAGGATATGTCTTTAGGAGAGTGCTGATTTAGACTGTTATATCTTCCCAGTGGATTGACTTCTTTAGGCTTATGCAATGTCCTTCTTATCTCTAGTAATACTTCTTGCCTTAAAGTCCAATGATCTGATATTAAACTCTCTTGGTGGTATTCTTTCACTCTTCTATATTCACTTTTTCTTAACTTTGCTCATATTTTGAAAGTACTTCACTTGTTGAATACACAACTGTTCTTCTAATTGTTGAGTTTATGTCAATACTTGGCTTAGTAAAGTGTAATGCAAACTAGCATTTTAAGCTTTCTGAACCATGCAAAGTTCTTCATACTTTTCCATTCTAATGATGTCTTTTCTATACTTTATGTCATTGCTTTGGGGGTGTTTTAATTCTACAAGCATATTGATCCCAGAACAATATAAAAATATTTTATTTTTATTATTGTAGTATAGAGTCAATATTAACTGAGATGTACATTTTTCTATTCCTTCTTGAATTTTCTTGCTCCTATTTAGAGTCATTTTTCTTCTCTGTAAGGAATTCACCTGTATTTTATTTACTAAACAGATGTTCAGTTTCTTTTACCTAAAAATGTCTATAATTTGCCTTTGTATTGAAAGGATATTTTCATTTGGTATAGAATTTCAGGATTTCTGAAATTCCATTAAAAATTCCATTCTATTTATTCTACCTTCCATAATTTCTGTTGAGATGGAGAATCCTTCTATTTCTTCTTTGAAAGTTCTTTTTTCCCTCTGCATTACAAATGTTCACTTTGCCAATAGTTTGGCTACAATATCTCTAGGTGAGGTTTCCTTTGATTTTATTCTGCTTGAAGACTGCCAATTTTCTTGAATCTGTGCATTTGTGTGCTTATCAGTTTTCAAACACTCTTGGCTATTATTTCATCCAACATTACTTCTACTTCTCTCGCACTTCCTTTCTCCCTGGGCTCTTGCCTGCTTAGGGATTGGCAACCTTGGTGACTCTATGATCCTTTCCCAGCTGCTTTAAAACTATTTCATGCACACTATCTAGTTCTCAGCAAAAGGATCAATCTGGTAAGAGCTAATCCTCAGCAGCCAGAAGAACATCCCCTTGGGAGGTGATACTTTCTAATACTCTAATAATCCTGGTCACTGACTGAATGCATGGTATTTTTATTTTTTCAATAGTCATATATGAGAAATGTGAGCCAAATTTAATAGATGCAAGAATGTAATAATATCAAGTTCATTAATAAAATTTGGGTCTTTTGGTGTCCTAGTCACTAGTTGTCTTATGTGGGAGCAGTAGGGTAATGTGACCCTCAATATAAATCCATGGGTGCTGTAGGGGCTGCCAGATCACAAGCTGAGGCTAGGTGTGGCCATGCTATTGTCAGATTTCCAGCCAGAGGGAAGCAGAAGGAGAGCTGGCCAGGGCAGCAGAGTGATGCCACCAACGATACAGCTGCTCAGGGCCCCGCAGACTACTTCCTTGACCACAGATGATGCTCAGGTTTCCAATAAAAACAGATAACTTCCTGACTCTAAGCTCCAGGTCTCTTAAAATGACAATAATCACAAACAATTATCTACAAGCTTGTAGTGATTGGAAGTGATATATATGCAAAGTGCTTAGAATAGTGTCTAGTTCATAGTAATTGCTTAATAAGTCAGAGCTATGATAATGGTGATGAAGATAATGATGATGATTGTGATGGTGCTCATGAAATGAAAATGATTATCAGCAGGAAAACTGAGGATGTCAGAGTGTATAGTCCTGGCATGTCAATGTTGGCTTTCTGAAGGGATGTGTGTGTGTGTGTACATGCATGCACATATGTGTTTGTGTAAAGGAGGAAGTCTAGCACTTACTGCTTTAAAAATACTTGTTCTTATTTAAAGTAATCAAGTTTATCAGTCTCTAGCTGATTAAACTGGCTAAATTCTGTACTGGGGAGCAGTACAGAATTATGTTATGTCCTGGTGACATAAGACAACCAGAACCATGACTCTCCTCCCTTGTCACTTATACTTAATAGTGTGTGGGGGGAGCAAGGGGGATAAAGCTAAGTCACTCATTGTTACAGAGCTTGAAGAAGGACTTCATGCTAGTTTATATGGCTTAGAATTTTGGGGTGATTAATAAGCAAGGTCTCAAAAGAGAAACAGCACATACTTCAGAAGAGACACATTTCTTATTGTGACTCTTCCTAGAAAATATTGATAATAGAAAGCAATTTTCCTAAAGCTCATTCATGTAGAACTAGATGGTTGATTTTTTTTTTTTTGCTTCAAATTCACTGCATTTTTTAAAGGGGGATAATTTTAAAAATAAATCTAACTGCCACTTAAACCAAATGGGTAAGGCACCTAGATGGGAATAGATTAAATCAAGACACTACCATTTCTATTCATGAACATCTTTCCTGTCCTCATTTATCTTAAAATATTTTTGATTGTAGAGAAGTGAAACATGCATAAAATACCAGCCTTTGCAGACAACTTTGTTGAGACAAATGGATTCAATGATTGCTTTTCAAGCTGTGGATAAAGAGGGAGACAGTGATAACAGGGAAAAGGTAGAAGCCACATAGGTAGCTGGGAAATAAAAAAAGGGAGAAACTACAAACCTGATCAGTATGCACTTTTTATGCTTTTTTGCATGTAGAAGGAAAAGATGCATATATGCTATGTATACTATATATGGTAATATTATGTATGTAATATTGCAAAGAAAAATATAAGTTGAGAGAAGAATAATGGCTTTCCTCTGAGCTGGCCAAGGTGATGGCGGTGGCAGATGTAGAGCCCAGGTCATCCATGATAGCATAAGAAGCAGTCTTGTGAATCCCAAGGGTCCTCTACTGGTGGAGCAGAGGGATGCAGGCTGGTGGCCACATGCTGTGCAGGTGAGGATCTTCCTTCACAAGTGGGGTGTGCCATCAATGTGCACCCAAGTAAAATCAAATCAGCGTGAGTGAGTCTCCTCTAAACCCCACTGTCTTTCCATACTTGAGAATCTCACTCTCCTCTCTCACACTACTCCCAATCCTGCTCCATGGCACCTACCACTTTTTTTTTTCCCTCTAGTTTAATTCTCCCAATGATTTCATGTATTTAGAAACAAAGAGAGGTGGCAGGAGAAAAACCTCCTAAAGGAAAGGACATGCAATCCACTGGACTTCTTGGAATCCCTCCCCTGCACCTGTTTGCTGATCTCTCAACAGAGGGGTTTGGACCATAATTCTCTGAAGTCTACCCCAGCTGGGTAATCTGCGAGTCTAAGATCTCACGTTTACTTTGGTTCTTCCTGTTAAGCACAAGGACTGAAACCATCCCAACCTTCTCAAATCAGCAGAATCCTACAGTTCAAGGTTCTAGGATGAGATCATGAGAAAAACTAAACTCACCATAAAATTGGGGAGAGAAGATGTACACAAAGGATAAGTTAAAGAAATCAGCTCAGGGGGGCTGTTGTTGTAGCTCAGTGGTGGAGGGCTTGCCTAGCATGTGTGAGGCACTGGGTTTGATCCTCAGTACCATATAAAAAATAATAATAATAATATAAAATAAAGGTATTGTGTCCATCTACAACCAAAATATAATTTAAAAAAAAGGAAAAAGAAATTGTCCCTGAAGCTGTGAAGCAGTGACCCTGTCACTCTTCTTGATAAAGCCATGTTTGGCAAAGCAAGATACAAATATGTCCTCCTCTTGTTCTCTCCTCCCTATTTAGAGCTGTGATAATCCTTTTTAGAAAAGAACTGAGGGAGATAAAGATTCTTTGCACTATTCAGAGAAGACAGCTGTCAGACAGTGAAGTTGAGTAATTGGCCCAAGTTCATAGGGTGTCCTTAATAAGCAACTGAGTAGGGCAGTCACCGGATAGACATTTGCTTTCCTCGGGCCCCTGCAAGAACAGTGTGATGGTGTAGGTATGTGGAGTCCCACATAAGCTTGTGTGTGAGACAATGCAGGAACACTCAGAGGTGCAATGAGAGGTGTAACCTAATCAATGGCTTAATCCTCTGATAGGGATTAAGTGGGTAGGAATTGGAGGCAGGTAGGGTGTGGCCAGAGGAGGTATGTCACTAGGGGTGTGCCTCTGGGGAATATACTCTGTCCCTGGTGAGCAGAGCTCTGTGCTTCCTGACTGTCTCCTTCAGGTGATTTTCTCCTCCACACCCTTTCTCCATGATGTTCCGCTTTACTTTGGGCCCAGATCTTTGGAGCTGGCAGTTAATGGACTGAGACCTCTGACACTATAAGCCACAAATAAATTTTTCCTGCTCTGTGTTGTTCTTATCAGGTCTGTTAGTCACAGTGATGAACAAGTTGACCAAAACAAGGAGCTTCTAGGATCATACTTCCCACAAATACTGGTGGGCTGGACTGACTTTGGACTCCCTGGAGTCCTCTTGCTGATCATCTTTTTGTGTTGGCTGACTTCAGAGTTTCCCCTTTCTTAATGCAAATGACAATATCTGGGTCCAAGCCTTGTACGGATGATGAAATAATAAAGGTGAGGACCTTGTGCTCTTCTTAATGATGGGGCTAAAAATCCCATGAATACTATGATGCTATGAATAAAATGCAGGGGTTACATTTGGCTCACATCTTATACCCCCAATTTTTGAGGAAGGAAACCAAAATATGGAATCAGCTGCAATTGTGGAACTGTCAAGCAAACCCATTATATGCAAACCCACTTAAGATGAAAAGTATACCAACTAGGGATTTTATAGATCTATATTTATATATACCTTTCCCAGAACTATTTGGGATTTTATTGAAATAGTGACTGCTTTGATATACGTCATTCACTGTAGTGTTGCATTGATATTGGAATTGTTACTCCAAGCATTGCAAGGACACAGCTCTAGCATAAAGTGAGGTGTGACTGAAGTTTCTTGACCATGATTTGCAATTTTGGCATTGGGGTCCCACGTAGAAAAGCAGATAAGAATAATTACTTGCTGTGGCCAAACTAACGGGGAGCCACACTTGGCTTTGAGCCACTGCATTGTGTAGAGTCAGTGCTGGTCAAAATCTCAGATTACACAGAATGTCTACCTTTCTAATGTGAACTCACAAAATAGCCAGCTCTTTGGGCTCAGAAAGCTTTTGCTTTGATGACAGGACTTTTGGGGTCATGAAGAGGTTAAAACTCACTCTTACATTTCAGTTCCATGTCCTTTCTAGCTCATCCCTAAAATTCTCTTCAGGGTGGTGGCATATTTTCAGGTATCACACTCCCCCAAATCTTATTTTATACCCCTCAAACAATTCAGTCATCCTATTTAGAACTATGGGATAATTTGCTCACCTGAGAGTTCTATGGTAGCTCAAATGCGTCCAAGGGTTTTCACTAGTAAATATTGAATATCTTTAGTTCTAGATTGTAAATGAAACACATAACTTAATTGAGCCATTTTACATTTATTAATTTCTGGGGTTCCTCCTGGGTTTTCCCTTCTCTCATACCTCCTCTGTGACATCCAAAGAAACAAAGGCGACCAGCTTGGCCCTCTGGACTCCCATTTGCCTTGTTTAGCTATCACCACTGTAGAAGATGGAATTATCATCTCAAGTTTAGATTCTCAAGAGATGACCTCAAAACATCCCTTGGTTAACAAATCCAACCATATTCTAACAACTTGTGAGTGCTGGTCTTGTTTCTGTAATATTGCCTAACCTCAGCAATAGTCCTGCTGAGACTAAAAAGCACAGTACAGAAACAGGGTATAGGTCCTGGAGCATTAAGACCTGAATCACACAGCTTTGGGTAAGTTGCTCAACTAACTAAGGCCTTGCTGGTCATCTGTAAAATACCAGAGACCTGATCCTACCCCACATTGTTGCGGGAGATAAGTAGGATACCAAGTGTCCATCATGATGACCACCAACAGCTGAACTTCATGGTCACCTTAAACCTGAATTTCCAAAGGGAAGTAAAGAAATTGAGAGAAGAGCCACAGGAAAATGATCACACCGATAACAAGAAAGTTACAAATCTTTGGCCATTTCAATTCCAAGTATAAAAAATGCCATGTGACGGAACTAAAATTGGATTTATTCTTCAATTCATTGCATCATAAATGCATGTGTACATATCTCACCATACAACTAAACTCTAGAGAAAAGACTTTTTTATAAGTCAACAATTTCTATGTCAAGTGAGGATATCTGCTCATTTGTACAGAACGAATCCTGTTTTGTTGCAGAGTACAGAGAAATCACTTGCTGTTTACACCCTAAAATTGAGAAATTGAGTCTACCAGGGAGGAAATACAGGCTTTTGGTAACAGAGGCTTCTGTCCAACTGAGCAGTAAATTCTAGCTGCTCCTGAAGATCACAGGCACTGTTTCTTGGTAATAATTTTGATGTCATTATCCTCTCCCAAAAATGCATGAATGATTCTGGCCTTTAGAAACAGATTTAAGAGGATGCATTTATCTTGACATTACTGGCCTTTTAAAGATCATGCAGTAGGGCCTGTTGACCTTTCAGTCTTAACGATGTGTTACAAAACAGTTGGATTCCATCAATGCAATGAAATGAGAAAGAGTGTACTCAGGAGCAGCCCCTGTGGAGGGGATGAAGTGGGAAGGGATGTCCAGGATTACAAAGGAAACCTTAGTCCTGTGAGAACAAGGAAGTTACAGACTGGATTCCATTTCCAGGTCTGCTCCAAATATGTGGTCCTTGAGTACAAATCAAGGCATGATTATCTTTGCTTATAATGTGAAGATGGTTATAATGGTTGATGACTCCAACTCGTGGACACATTTACTGAACTGTATCCAATAACGTAAATGTCTACTCTTGTCAAATATATGCAATCTTCAACAGCTTACTACCATACACTGGGAATGACACCATATTCTGTCTCTAACCATATGAAGGATTCATACAAAGTTCCTCAGCACTGTAGTGTGTGCGCACACCACCCTCCCCCACAGGTTTCTAGTGTCTTAAGGATTGAAGGAAAAAAATAATAGCAACATTCTTCAGACAGTTCCTTGTCAAATCACATGTTTAATAAACACTAGTATCCACCCCCAACCTCGCCATTCCCCCAACGTTCTTCATACTAACTTGTTCAACTCACAAATTAAAGGACGGCACAAACGGATAAAGTTGGTGAACACTGAGAATGCTTAGCTTTCTTACGATCTTTGAGATGCAGTCACCATGCCCACGTTTTTAGCATGACACAGAGTTTTAACAGAGGGACAGGGATTTGAAATTAGAAGCACCCTGAAAAATAGAGCAGCTGCCATGTGAACGGCAAAACATCTCTGATCTCATGCACACAAATAAAAACAGATTAAGTTAAAAGCACTGACCGTTCTGTCTTCTACAGCCAAGAGGGAGGTCACAGCAAGGCATAATTCTAAAGTGCATAATTCTATGCTTATGCACGACCACTACAGCCCAGTGAATGTTTTAAAACCCTGACATGGTTAAAAAATATCTCTGGGTATGTGATTTTGTATTAAACCTAATATAGTGAAATGAACCACAATACCTAACAGGAGCAAGTGAACTAGTATTTCCATGGCAACCGAAGACTATCAATATCGTTTTATTATTATTATTTTCATTTTACAAGGCACCTTCCTTGAAGAGCAATTCCTTTTATGCCTGGGTCTACTTGATAGCTCCCTGAATAATTCTAATCTGTAAGGCTTTGTACTGCCTGTTCATGCCGGAAACACAATGGCTTATTATAATTATCTCCTGAAACTCAACTCTTAAATAAAACGTGAAGTCAAAGTAGAAGGCAGTCTCCTTCCTTTGCTCTGGTTTCTGACTTCATGGTGCCTTCCTATTGGCAGAGTACTCATAAGGAAATGGGATATGCTGCTAGAGAAAGAATTTTCCTCACCAGCTTTCCCCAGTGAGGAAAAGGTGGGTTTGTGTTAAGCCAGATTCCATGAAAATAAAATGAAACATTTTTCCTTCTGGATGACAAGGGAGTGGCTGGCTTGAAAGAAATATTTATGTGGCAACTGCTAGAAGTTAAGGACTTTGGATGAAGAGATCAGTGGTTCTGGGCCATCTCAGTTTTTTAAGGGGGAAATGGGCGAACAGAGGATGTTCACAAACTCCAACGAAAGATACAGTGCCCTCAGCACCAGGGTCCACGTTCGCCAAACAGAGTCACTTTTGAGAACGAAAGAGATAGTACTAATAATTATTCAAGGGCAACTGGCGTAAACTTTATCCCAGTTAGGATCACGATGCTTTGGAACACAAAGGCAAACACAGAAAAATGCTCCTGGAGGAAGGTAGGATGGGCCACCAGGGGTTTCAGAGAAATTTTGGGGTTGGGTCACAAAGAAAACCAGATGTTCTTCAGTAGAAAAACAGATGAACATTCCATGCATGATGAAATAGCAAGCAAAAAGGTGCAAAGTAGTGAAATTGCATAGTATAGCTCATGCAGAAACATCCCACCCAATGGGAGGACTCGGGAAGAATGGAGGAACTGTGGTCACAGGGGAGGGAGGGGGAGCAGGCAGGGAGACAGTGAATATGATGGACATCATAGCCCTACTTTATGTATGACCGCATGTGTGTTATGATTCTACATCACATACAACCAGAAAATGAAAAGTTGTGCTCCATCTGTGTACAATGAATCAAAATGCACGCTATCATGTAAACCTAAATAGAATAAATAAATAACTTTTAGAAAAAGAAAAAAAAAATAAACACCCCACCCAAAAAAACAAAAACACAACAGAAAATTCCAATGTAGTCTTATCAATCCAAGAAAACACAAAAGCCTGATTATAACAAGGGCTAACATGATATGGATTCAAACCCCATGCATGGGATCGACCAACTTGGAGAGCTTTTTGGAAGCCTCTAATAAAACCAAAGATGCATATACCCTATAATACAGAAATAAAACTCCTGATGTAAACCCACATGTATACCTGAAAAGATATACAGAATAACATTCATTTCATAGTATTTATCATAGTGAAAAATTAGAGGTAACTTACATGCTCATTAGAAGCAAAATGGAAAAATAAATTGTAATATGTTCATTTAATGGACTACTATCCAGCAGTTAACAGAACTAAAGCCTCTTGTATTTATCAAATTAAATAAAAATCATAAACATATTGAATGGAAAAAAGAGAACAAGCTACAGAAGGATATGTATTATAGAATACATACCAATAAAAATTAAGAACATGGAACTAGTATTATAAATTAGTACACATATATAAATTTTGCAAAATTATAAGGTGAAAAGCTTGCATAGGTTTTGTAAACAATGCTGCATGAGAGCAAAGTATCTCCTCTATATCATATACATATGTATATATGACGGAATATTATTCAGCCCTCAAAAAGAAGACATCCTGCTATTTGTCACAGCATGAATGAACCTGGTGGACATTATGTTACATGAAGGAAGCCAGACACAGAAAGACAAATATTATATGGTTTCAGATAGCATACATACTTTAGATCCCCATGGAATCTAAAATAGCCAAGCTCAAAAGTAGAGTAGGATGGTATTGCCTGGGGAAACAGGTATGGGGAGATATTAGTCAAAGGGTACAAATTTTTCAGTTATACAAGATCAATGAGTCCTAGAGATCTACTGTATAGCTTTTTGCTTACAGTCAGTGATACTGTATTATATAATTAAATATTTGTTAAGTGGGTTGATCTAATGTTAAGTACTCTTATCACACACAAAATAATAATAACAACAATAATAATATTACACAAAGAAAGAAGGAAGAAACTTTTGGAGGTGATGGATAGGTTTAGGACAGAGATTGTGGTGATCATTTAATGGGTGCATCCCTCATTTAAATGACATGCTTTTCAAGACTTGCATGGGAATGTTAAATGTGAATTTTTTGACAGAGGTTTGTTCTAGGTTAGAAAGAACAGGAAGAGTCTTAAGAAGATGCCTTACAGAGGTTATGAGAGTCAGAGAGTCAAAGCAATTTGCATTGCAACAAGGTTGAAGTGGATGGTCTAGGATCCACGTCTCCTGACTGGCAATCCACTATCAATCCATCAGAGGTATCACAGTGCCTTGTATCAAAGGAATCATGAAACTGGAAGGGTCCTTGGGAATCCTATCATTTAGTGGGGAAGCTACTCATTTCTGTACAAAAACAGGCAACAGGCAGTGGATAGGATTTGGCTCATGGACCCTCAGGCCATATTTCCACAACTCCTAGTCTAGTAGTTCTCAAAAGTTGCCATGCATCAGACCATCATCTGAAGGGCTTGTTAAACCAGATTGCTGGGCCCCTCCTTAAGAGTTTCAGATACAGAAAGGCTGGGGTGGATCCTGAGAATTTGCATTTCCAGCAAGTTCCCAGCTGCTGCTGCTGCTGCTGTTGGTAAAAGAACACACTCAGAAAACCACTAATGTAGTCCAATTTTCTTATTTTACACATGAAAAAAATGAGGTCAGAGATATTGATTCAATTTTTTTTAAATGTGAGTTTCACACAGCAAAAAAGAGAATGAGAGCTTCACTCAAAATCTTATGTATTCTAAATTACATATGGATGTCTCAGTTCTATCTGGGGTGCTACGCTAGAAACTGGATATAAAAAGATGAATGTGACTTGCCTTCCAGAGGGTTGAAGTCTAGTGGAAGAAATAGATAATATGGCATGGAAGCCTCCTGGGAACCGAGGAAACAATGGGATCTCAGGGAAGTACCCAGTTCCCTAAAGGTAGTGACAGCAGAATTATCTTGAAGGGTAAATAGTCATCAACCAGTCAAAATGAGCAGGTGGGAGGAGGCAATTCCAGGCAGGCAGACAGCTTGTGCAAGGCTTAGGAAAGCAGCAGAGCATCATGCCAAACAGCAGGATCCTGGCTCTGCCACCTACTAGCTATGTGCCTGGGTGAATGATTTATCCTCTAAACTTCAATGTCCTCTTCCAAAAATGGGGCACTCAGAGAACCTATTGCACAGTATTGATGTATGAGTAAGATAAAATAGTGAATGTGTAGTGTTTTGGCACAGTGCCTGAAACACAAGTAGCCCATAATAAATACGGACAATTGTGATTAGCATAATTATCATAACATTGTGGGGCTTAGGGTCTACATTTGCAGTGATCAAGGAACTGAAGCCTGAGGTGCAGGCAGAGCTATAGAGGCAGACAAGGTCAGACAAGGTCAGACAATGAAGATTGCTATCCTGTGTCTTTTTACCTGAAGGTAATGAGCATTTAAGAATTCAGGTGGAAGAGTAATCAGTAAGTTCTGCATTATAACTAGAGGAATGGAAAAAGGTTAAAATGGCTGATGTGGTAATCCAGGAAGCAGGGGTAGGTATCAAAGAAAAGATGATCCAACAGGTCAGTTTTGGAAATATTATATTTAACTGCCTTATCATCACCACCACATTAACATGTATTCACAAGTGTTCTGTACATCCTAATCTTGTACCAAAGATAGTTTAGGAATAAATTATTTTTAAGTAACATCAGCACATTAAAAATAAAACAAGTTTCACATAATAGTTATACCTCACTTTGTTGCAAAAAAAATGGCATAAAATCTGTGACAATTATGTGGCAAAATACAATAAATGAGATTTCTAAAATGGGAATGTCCAGAACTCAAAAGAAAGACCTTGCCTATGCAAATTGGAGATCTCTCCATTGGCAGCTGAATGGACAGAAGTGAAATAAATCACCCAGTGATGGTTTTTACAGAGAAGAGGGTTCACATCAATGGTTAGAGTAAGCATTGAGGACCACAGGAGAAAACTCATGAGATTTTATCCCAGTAACTGAGAGAAGAGATGGTTAGTGATACAGAGTATTCTAGAGATCAAGGAAGATAGGATAGTGGAACACAACTGAATTTAGAAACCAAGAGATGCAATTCCATACTCTGCTTTATCCTAGGCACAAGCATCAAATACATTTCATAATGAAATACAGATCTGCCTATAAGAAGGTAAATGGGAGGGAGTAGATAGTTAATAGGACAAAGAGCCTTTTCTCCAAAAACAAGCAAATGAAAAACGGTCCTAAAAGCCTCAAGAAGCACAGAGATTTGAATGCTTTACTCTGACCTTCCACCCAAGGACCTGGGTAGCATCCTAGGCCCTCTGTGATCTGCCCCAGGCATCAGTCCAGCCTCACCTCCCAGACATCCTTCCATGAAGACTGCCTCAGCCATGGGGACAGTCTCTGTTCTTCCCATGACTTCCTGCCTTGGGAATTCCATTCCCTCAGTCTAGAATGCTCCAAATTTTCCTTAAAAAGATGAAAAAATATGAATAGCAAAACTTCTACTCATACTTTACATCGCAATCCCTAGGCCATGGCAGACACTCTTCTCCTGCCCACCAACCATTGTCCTCAACCTCAGGCATCCTCACGGCATTTCTTACAACTTCCACTTCATCTCTTCATTTATCTCCTCAATCTCACAAGAGGAAGGACCATGCCGGTCTCAGTTCATCTGTATTCTAGCCAAATGTACTATTGCATCCAAGTGCCTGGTCTGTAGAGAGTACTCGAGAAGCAGTTCTTGAGAGGATGAAGGAGATAAGACAGCATGATTAAATAGTATCTTTAAATAATTTAGGACACATATAAAAAAAACTCATAATGAAGTAATGCATATGTACTGGAGGGTTGTAGGAGACGGAGACTGGGGAGAGCAGGCAGGAGTGGGGGAGGCAATGGGAGGGAGGTAACCAGGGACCCACTATGCACACTTGTCATCAGTAATTTTATTGTCAAATGAACTATGAAGTAGTGTTATTACTCCTGTTTTTTGAACAAAAACACAGAAGTATGGGGAGCCTATTAATATGTTGCCCAAATCACACAAGTCAGTACTGAGAGGAAGCTAAATCCTGCAACAGCATAGCATGTCAATAACTATGTTGCTTTCATGAATTAAAATGCACAGGACTAGACCAAATGAAGGCTTAACACATATGTGAACAAAGAGACTCAGTAACTGTTAATGGATCCAGTAATGGGCAAGTATATGCCTCCTGCAAGAACAGGTCCGCCTATACAGTGATTAAAAGAATGGGTCAAAATTAATTATTTTGTGGACAGAATTGTGTAGTGAAAACAACCATAAACAAGGTTTAACAATCTAGATGTTGACCTTGACTCTGACACTTATAGTGGAATTACCTTGTTCAAGTCACCCACCCACTTTGAGCCTCAAGGAGGTCCCCATTTACAAAGGAGAGCCAAGAGATCTGTCCTGTCTACTTGATTCAAGGAGTTGTGATGAGAGGTAAGACAATTCATCCTGCAGGCATTTTGCAAAACTGTAATTAACTGGAAGTCCCCTGACTTCTCTGCCATATACTCTAAAATATTTCTTTCACAAAATTTTTGCTTATCTTTTTATTTTTGCCTTAATCAGAATAATGTGATTGTAATTAAGACCATGGTATTCTTCTGAGCCCTGTTTAGAATTAATTTAAAATAGATGATCTCTTCCAAGAATCTCTTCCTCAAATAGTGTAGCAGAAATTTTGGTGAAGTCAGAAGGCATATTCACCATAAACCAACTATGTGATCACAAGGAGATACTAGTTCTTCTCCTGGCCTCACTTTCATTACTGTAGAATGTGAGAGTAGACATAAATGATTTAAAAAAATCTCTTCCAACTCATGATTTCATGATATTTGGAATTTGAAATTTCATTTGAAATTCTTTGTGATGAAGAAGATGTGGTTTAGTTTTCCCTCTTCTTCTCAAATCAGGAATCTGGTATGGATTTATTTTCTTGTTCAAGAGATGATTTGGGGAAAAGAAATACATGTTAGGCCACTATCTCTATGAGTGTTTTATTAGAGCACTGAAATCCAGGATGAGTATATTTCTCCCACATTAAAAAAATATTTCCTTTTTACATAGTATCTTTTGATATCTGGCGACTGGTAAAATTTCATAGGAGAGGTGATTATCTTAAATAGCAGGCATTTGCTTTAATTTGGAGAATGAAAGTTACATGGATTTTTTTTTAAAAAAAGTAATCTGAAACCAGCATGAATCTCCACCTAAGCCCAGACAGATGGATGGACCAAGGGGTTCCCTACAATTTTCTGTGCTACTCATATATTAATAGGGTAGGAAACAAATGTGTTTTAAATTACCTGTAGCTCTGGATAGACGTAGAAATTAAATCTCTCCACATCTGAAAAAATTTTAATGCCACTGTAAGTTGCATTAATAGAAGTCTAGGTTCCTTGTCACGGGAAATAATTGACTCCTTCACTCTATATTTAAATTAGAGTATTCATTTCTGGCAATCACATGCTAAGTGTAAAAGTAACACATTAGAGTTTGTCCAAAGAAGCACGGCCGGCATGGTGAGAGTGTCTGAAAGCCATGTTCTCTATGAGAAACCAGAGGACTTGAATACAAATAAGAGACGTAAGGGAGACGGCATGACGGTCATCGATTATTTAACACAATATACTCCATGTTATTCGGGAGGACAGAGTAGATAACTCAGAGGGAGAGAAATTTGGTGGAATGGCACAGGGAAGACTCTAAATGATCAAGCACTCCTACGTTGGAATGGGTCCTTCCAGAAGGCAGCATTGACTGGACTTAGAATGCATGTGAGGCGGGGGTGGATGGCCATCTGTCAGAGATGATATCGCTGGGAAATAACTAAGGTTCTTTAAAACATTATAATTCCCTGTAAAAAAAAAATTTAGAATAATTCTCAAGTGACCTTCAAAATCAGTATCTTAGAAAACCTAACACCTCCACTGGAGGAAAAATGGGAAAAATGTCATTCCTCATCTCTGAGCACAGAGCTCTAATACCAAATCAATGTCAGGTACATGCTCAGCTGATGAATGTTCGTGTTTGTTTTGCTCTATGGACATTTCTTTCTATCACAGGCACTTGAACCTTTGTATCCTCTTTCATGACAGCCATTTGTTTCTTGTTTCACACTGAAAACCTGTTTTTGCATTCCATAAATGTTGCATGTAGTTCTCTAAATAGAGAATGGATGAAGAAACTTTCACTTCAGACCACTATGAATGTCAGGGACAAGATTATCCTTCTCCTTAAACAATTAGATAACTAGGATAGATACATGCAAAATGGTTTTCAGACACTAGACATTGGGCTGAGTGGAAAGATGAATCTTTAAAGAAGAAAACAAAACAAAACAATCTCTCTGTGTGATCCCAGGGCGCCACATGAAACATGTTTCCAGGTTAAAACAAAAAGGGGGAAGTCAAGCCAAATCCAGTGGTCTCCGAGTTGAGAAGACAAAAGTTTAGAGTTCAGAAAAGTTCAGGCAGCTAGAAACTGTGGCATAACTTACTGGATAAGGGGGAACATAAATAAACTGTACCAAGGTAGAGTTCCAGGGGCTTGTAGATGAGTCTTTGAGCCTTTGGCTGAGCATGAATTTTAGCATGCATGAGGAGCAATGACCGGAAGCCAGGAAAAGAGAAAAGAAAGGAGGGAGGGAGGGAGGAAGGGAGGGAGGAAGGAAGGAATGAGGAAGGGGAAAAAGAAAAAAAGACTAGAAAGTCTTAATCACACCAATTTCCAAAGTTCACACAGTCTTGGCAGTAGTTTTTTTTACCCTCAATGTGCAAAGTAGAAATACACTGGTATATAATACACAAGAGCATATTGTAGCATGCAGGTAGAATCCATGGAAGAGATTGGTTTTGATATTTGAGATATATATATACACACACACACACATACACACATATACATGTGTGTGTGTGTGTGTGTATAAAATTAACTATAAGCATCCTGCTGTACATGAGGTGCCCAGAACTTATGCATTTAATATCTGAAAGTTTGGAACCTTTGACCAGCATCTCTCCATCTCTTCTGTGCCTCCTGCCCCCAGCTTCTGGCAACCACCACTCTACTCTCTGCTTCTATGACCTTGATATTTTAGATTTCACAGGTAAGATCATGCAGAATTTGTCTTTCTGTGTCCGACTTATTTCACTTAGCATATTATCCTTCAGTTTCACTCATGTTGTTGCAAGTGGCAGGATTTTTTTACTTTTTCTTTCTGAGTTACACACCATTGTGTATGCATACACACTACTGCTTCATGATTTCATCTTGGTAGGTTGTATATTTCTGGGAATTTATTCAGAGAAATATAAGCTTTAAAAAATACACAAAAAGGCACTGGGGTTGTAGCTTAGTAATAAAGCATTTGCCTAGTGTGTATGGGGGCACTGGGTTCATTCCCCAGCACCATATAAAACTAAATAAACAAAATAAAGGTATTATGTTGTGTTCATTTACAACTAACAATAAAATACATAAAGGGATCTTCTAGACAAAAACAAAATATCTGAAATGAGAAATTATAAATGAAGATTAATAAACTTGAAGAGACAGCAGTAAAAGTCATCCAATCTTAAGCAAAGAGAATATAATTAATAACTTTATGCTAATAAATTTGACAACTTATTTGCAAAGGACAAATTTGATGGAAATATCTTCTATCAAAGGTTTCTCTGGGGGGAAATAGCTCATCTGAAGCCATATAACTATTCAAAAAATTGAATTAGTAGTTAAAAATCTTCCTATAGAAATGGTTCAGACCTGGAGAGTTTCACTGATGAGTTCTATCAAATATTTAGTCTTTCAAAAAAGAGAAGATAATGGAGCATTTCTCAGCTCCTTCCATGAGACTACACTCAGAGTAACCTTGACACCAAAATCAGACAAACACATTACACAGAATGAAAACAGGAAGCCAAAATACCTCTTGAACATAAAAGCAAAATTTCTTAACAAAATATTAACAGATGGAATCATCAATATATTAAAGGACAATATATCACGGCCAAGTGCAATTTATCCTAGAAATACAAGGTTGGTTCAACATCCAAAAATCAATCGGTGAAATTTACCATATTCATAGACTCAGACAGACACACAATCATCTTGATAGAAGCAGTAATTCCTCTCTTAGATAAGTTAATCAAGAGAAACGAAAACATGCTCGCACATGGACTTCACATGTAAATGTCCAAAGCAGCTTTATTCCACATAGATAAAATCTGGAAACAACTCAAATGACCATCAATAAGTGATTATGGTATATGTACAGAACAAGTCAGCAATAGAAAGGTACATACTACTGATACAATCAGCAATATAATACAAGTGGACCTTAAAGTATTGTGCTAAGGGAAAGAAATGCTGCAAAAGAATATATACATGTGACCCTGCTCATATTGATAAAAAGTGAGCTAGTGGCCACAAGGGAGGGGCCCAGGATTAGGGAGAGTTGATCAAGTACAACTGAGAACAAGGAAAGGTTTTAGAAGATGAAAATGTCACATAATACAGTTATGGTGTTAATTAGAGGACTGAATATCCTTGCAAAATACTTGTAGAATTATAAATCTGAAATTAGAGAATTTTACTGTAACTAAACTTATATTTCAATAAGATGAATTTTTTAAAAAGGCTGAGATTTTTATGTCCTAAATTTAGTATCAACTCTAAAAACTCTCAACATTTCCCTCTTCCAAAATTCTTCTTTTTAAATAAAAGCTGTACTTGAATAAAATTTTCATACAAAAGTAATGCATGCTAATTATTTAAAAAGGCAGAAATGTACAAAGAATTAAAATAACCCTATCATCCAGAGATTAGCACTTTTTCTACTTTGCAAGTTTTCCTTCCATGGTTTTTCTTATCTAATTATGAGAAAATATAAAACAGAATTGAATCATATTGTATATTTGATTTAATATCTTGCTTTTATTACTAAAACTATAAAGTTGAAACTTAATAATGCTGTTTATTTTTTTCTGGTCAAAAAACTCAAGCTATCTAGCTTATAAGTATTCGCAACCATCTAGTTTATAACTCTTTCTCTCTCCTCATCTTAAAAATAAATTCCAGCTAGAAAATGTTTCATGAAGAAAAAAATATCACATTAGTAAAATGAAAGTCTGAAAGTTTTTCTTCTTATTTAGATTTTAAAAATGGCTTTTGGGGACTTGGTCCCATCTACAAACTGATAGCTCTTCCCAATTCCCCCCAACTTAAAACAACCGAGGATACTTTTGGGGGGCGGTTATTTCTTTCTGAAAGGCAGTGTACTTATAGCCACACTGCGGTGGGGGGCATGTTTTGTTCAAAGTTCATCCTATCTGCAAGAAGTTTCACCTTGGAGTTAGTTACTTTGCATGCTTGCTTTCTAGTATGTTTGGGGAACATGTGTGATGATACCTCCACGATGTGAGTGCATTTGTGAAGCAGAATCATTCCACTGGAAAATAAAAGGAAAAGGGCTGTGCTCTGTGGGTAGGAATCAGATAGGAAAACAGCTGAGAGGGAATCCCTACACCAGTTTATCAAGTGTGTAAATGCTTGAAGCACCAACTGTTAGGCAGGCATAGTGCAGGCATTATAGAGAGTGGAAAGATACAGACGACTTACACTGGGACTTGACCACCTGTACACACAAATTCATAGAACATGATGGCTATAAAAAAGAGTACCAAGTTTATAAATTCAGCACAGAAAGTGATCAATTTTTTTTTCCAGCAGAAAATCAAGGAATCATGCAAGGTTTAAAGTTGGGTTGTATGAGATGGGTTAGATTCCAACAGGCAGAGATAGGAGCTGTTGGAGTAGAGAAGAGTAGGGAAAGAATCTGAATGGGCTGAGAGGCACAGCAAAGCTGCTGAGCTGAGAATGCTGAGGACACATTCAGGGAATAGTTAATTAGTCCAGGTTGACAGCAGTAGCTGTCAAGTCGCTATTTTGTCAAGTAGCTGGGGAATTGTGACTGATGAGTTTGGAAATTGGAGGCAAACTACAGATGGCTTTGGATATAGGAGCGGGAGGAGTACAGACATTCCCTTGTAAGCAATGTGCGGTCACTGATGGTTTTTGATCAAGGATATAACAGGATACTGTTGTACATTGATTAATCTAGTTGCAATGGATAAAAATGTTTGGAACATGAGGAAAATAAAAACCAGCTAGGAATATATCACAAATATTCATTCTAAAAGTGTGAAATTAGGATGGTAGCACAAGAAATATAGTGAAATGACTGATGTGAGAATTATTTTGTAGTTAGAAACTACAGGTTTTGGCAATATTGATTAAAAGTTAGAAAGAATCAAGTTCTAGAAGGTCAACCCAGAATAGATATATTCCTATTCCGACCTCTCACGTTTGCTAATGACTGGGTCTCACTGAACCCAGGTGAGACCACAGGATGCTCAGGGAGGTACCACAGCAGCATACTTAAGGAAATGCATTTTCTGCTGTCATGTATAACTAATTAGAACAAATTTTTAAAAAGAGTGTAACTTTGCTGGGTACAGTGGCACATGCCTATAATTCCAATTGCTCATGAGGCTAGGACAGTCTTTGAAGCCAGCCCGGGCAATTAGTTTCAAAATAAAAATTAAAAAAGACTGGGGATATAGCTTAGTGGTAGCGTTCCCCCATGTTCAATCACCAGAACAGCAATGACAACAACAATAACAACAAAATCTGTGAATTCTGGGGCGAGACTTGGGTTTGAGTCCTGGCTATGCCACTTAACTAGCTATGTGACCTTGAATAAGTTACTGAACCTCTACAGGTCTCCATTTGGAAAAGGGGGCTAATCATCATAACTACCTCATGGGATGGTTGTGAGGCATAAATGAGTTAATATTCATAAAGTCCTTGGATTCACGCCTGGTGAAAGTGCATTTTTAAAAATTTGTTCTAATTAGTTATACATGGCAGTAGAATACATTTTGATACATCATATAGAAGGGAGTATAATTTCTCATTCTTCTGGTTGTACATGATGTATCATCATACCAGGCATATAGTTATATATGTATAGGGTAATAATGTCTGATTCATTCTACTATCCTTCCTACCCTTATGTCCCCTCCCCTCCCTTCACTCCCCTCTGCCTAATCTAAAATAATTCTATTTTTCCATAGCCCCCCCATTGTGAATTAGCATCCACATATCAGAGAAACCATTCAGCTTTTGTTTTTTTGGGATTGGCTTATTTTGCTTAGCATGATATTCTTTAGCTTCATCCATTTACCAGCAAATGCCACAATCTACTTGAAAGTGCTTTTTAAATGGCTGAATGCTTGTTAAAACTAGCAAATATCCTTACCATGCTCCTGAAGTCCTATATTAATGTGAGTTGTTACAGTGGGTAAAACTTCTCCTATCTCTGCCTATTTCCTTTATGTTTGCTTTTCTTAGTTCTCAATCTTATCATTTGAAACTATTATTTTCTCTTTAGGGCAGTACCATCCACTCTGACTCTAAATTTCACTGGTATGTGGTAGGAGGCAAATGCATATGTCTCCTCAGACCTGTATTGCCAACATGATGCCTCCTATTGAGAATTTTCACAAGCATGTCAGAATTAACATGGCTTAAATATTTAAGATACACCTCAAACCTGCATCTTCCACAGATTACCAACTCAGACAATGATACCAACATTCATGGAGCTGTTGAAACCCCAAACTTAAAATTTACCCTTCATTACTCTCTTCCCCATTTGTTTTAGTCAGCTTTTTGGCCGCTGTGACTGAAAGACCTGACCAGAACAACTATAGGGGAGGAAAAGTTTATTCAGGGGCTCTGGGTTTCAGAGGTCTCCATCCACAGATGGAAGACTCCATTCCTCAGGACCAGAGGTGAGGCTGAACATGATGGAGGAAGACTGAGGCAGAGAGAAGCGGCTCACATGATGATCAGTAAGTAGAGAGAGGGACCCCGCTTGCCAGATACAAATCTATACCCCAAACCATGCCCCCAATGCCCCACCTCCTCCAGCCTCACCCCATCTGCCTTCAGTTACCACCCAATTAATCCCATCAGGTGATCAATTCACTGATTGGGTTAAGGCTCTTGTAAACTAATCATTTCTCCTCTTAACATTCTTGCATGGCCTCATACCCGAGCGTTCGATGGACACCTCACATCCAAACCATAACACTATTAAAGACATCAGCATATCCTGTGGCTCCTACCTCCAAAACAAATCCAGAATCAGTCC
>PVHX01004627.1:101115-122982 GCA_004024805.1 Geosciurus inauris
ACAGGAAAAAAAAAAAAAAAAAAAGCCAAGGAAAACTAGACATTTGAGGAAAGTCAACAGTACAAAAGAAAAGAAACAAGATTAACAAGGAAGAATAACATAGAAAGACAAAAGAAAACTTTAAAAGATACAATTACTATCCTTCTAGTAATTGAGGAAAATAATTTGTCTATAAAATATGAAAATTGCTCATAAAAAGGATAAACATAAAACAAGGGCAGATTTTACAAACTAAAATATGATAGGCCAAATTTAAAAAGTTAACAGCATCCCTGTACAAAACAAAATACATGGCTAAAAGTGTATGATGTATAGTGAAAGTAAGTGAAAGAAATCTCCTAAAACTTGAATGTAAAAAGGCAGAGATAGAAATTAGCAGAGCAAGGAAATGATGTGGAATCTGTGGATGGAAAGAAAGGAAAGCCTTATAAGAGAGATCCGTATGTTCCAAATCCTATCCAGAATGGGAACAGAGGGGATAAAATAAAAGAAATAATAGAAGAAAAATGCCCTAAGATAGGAAATGACTTGAATATTAGTTCATTTGTTAATAAGATTGAGCTATGGCTTTTTGCCAGGCATTATTCTTACCATTTTTAGATCAGTGAAGAAAATAAAAGGAAAAACAAAACAAAAATTTGTCCTTTTAGAACTTGCGTTTCAGCATGCTAAACACAATAATAACAAAAAGTACGTGTACATTTAGTATATCCCAGTGACATTTCTGATTCTTTTTTTTTTTTTTAATATTTTTTTAGTTGTTGATGGACACAATGTCTTTATTTTATTGCTTTGTATGTGGTGCTGAGGATCGAACTCAGGGCCTCATGCATGCGAGGCAAGCGCTCTACCACTGAGCTACAATCCCAGCCCCAACATTTCTGATTCTTAAAGACAGAGTTAATGTTCTAAAATTTAGTAAAGACCTGAGTTAGTAGGTAACATTTGTCTATAAAAGCATCAGATTCCTAGCTGGGCGCGGTGGCGCAAGCCTGTAATCCCAGCACTTTGGGAGGCTGAGACAGGAGAATCACGAATTCAAAGCCAGCCTCAGAAACGGCGAGGCACGAAGCAACTCAGTGAGACCCTGTCTCTACATAAAACACAAAATAGGGCTGGGGATGTGGCTCAGTGGTCGAGTACCCCTGAGTTCAATCCCTGGTACCAAAAAAAAAAAAAAAAGCATCAGATTCCTCAACCAGGACACTTTGAAAGTGGCCGTAGCGTAATGCTGAGAAAAATCTGAAGGCAAGTAATTTTGTAGAATTCTCTTACCAAACTCTCATTTTAGTGTAAGAGTAAAAGAAAGATCTCTCTTTTTGGACACTTGAAGACCCAAAGAATTGATCATCCACATACCCTGTCTGTGAAAAGCAAAACCTTAGATATGGAGCTGAGAAAATTATAAAGTGGATTCAAGAGGATACTAAAAGATAAGAGAAAGAATAGAAATGACCCAGCAAGTAAGGTAAAAACAGAAAAGGCCATATGATAGCTGAGCAACAAGCTTAGAAAGCACTCAGTCTGCATTAGAACAGAAAGAGAACTTCAAGATGAATGCCTTTAAGAAAGAAGCTGCCATAATACAATCGAAGTGACTAAAAATCAGGAGTATAAATACATTGTGATACTGATACAATATTATAAAAGGTATTATAATAATATAATGCGTTACCAATATAATCTCATACTGATGAGATGAAGGCAACATTTTCTCCTGATTACCCACACAGAAAAGGGGAGTATTTTCTGAGGAAAATTAAATGCAAGAAAGGTGTGGTCTAAATATAAGACACTTTTAAATAAGGCATGATTCTTGGTGATTGATATAATGTTAGAAAGATCATTATGGGGGGAAAAGAAAACTCAAATCTCCAGGAGTAAGACAGGCAGCCTCTAAGAAAGCATAACAGGTTTTATCCTTGACATTGGCTGCACCCTGTGAAGTTCAGATGCTCAGACAGGGAGGCTGAGCTGTACAAAAGTTTGGAAAATGAGGTTGTAACTGGGAAGAGCCTGGAAGTGGTGCTGGAGATTTTGCAACTCACACCAAGCAGGTGACCACCAAGACTGTGAAAAGGGCTGAGAAGGCAGAGAATGGGGCTCTAGAACGTGCTCTTTGAGGAGGTAAAATGAGGAAGGGCAGGTGTGGCAGGCTGCAAGAGAACACTCAGATCTAGAAACTGTCCACCTAGAAATGTGCACTCCTTCAGGAAGGAAAGAAGTGTCCAAAGGGAGAATCACTGGTGATCGGAGACAGAGATGAAAAAGGAACTAGAGGTTTTGTACTTGGCAGGAATCGGAGACCCAGTTTCATCCTGTGAGGGGAGATGATGGACAGCAGGATATTGGAGTTCAGAGTTTGAATATAAAACTCATGCCAGTCACCCTGGGGCCACTCATAAGGAGGCACAGAGTGGTTTGGTGGGGAGAATAAATCCCTCAACCCAGTCTGCTGTGACCCTGCAACCTAGGCTAGGCTGGTGAAACGAAGATGGCTTACTTCAGTTGCCAGATTTCCAAAGTAAGAGCATTTCATGTGGATCCTTGCTGCACAAAAAATTTTGTCATGGAGTTTGTCTTTGTGAGAATGTTAGAGTTCATTCAGAGTCCACTATACCTCCCTGTCACGGTCATGGTTTTGCAGATATAAGATGCTTGGTTGGGGGTTATAATTTGCTGCCTTTGATTACCTTGCACCTGAAAAAAGGCAAAACCTGAGGTGCAAGCACCCTGCTAAGCATTCTCTAAACAATTCCATTACCACACAATAATGCAATGAGCACTCTTATCATTAGAGCACCAAGTTGCTCTTCGGTCAAGTTGTGCCTGTGGCCTGTGAAGGTAACCAAGGCTTGTTGTCTTTCAAATAGACTTTGCCAGGAGGAGGGAAGGACAGATTTTCCTCTCTCGCAGGGAAACCAGGGGATTATAGGATCACACCATGAATGCTCACCTCTTTTGCCTCATTTAGAGAAACCATATGTTTTTCATGGCCAGGAGGTAGCCACAAGTTCTGTTTTGGGGTTGCCCAGTCCTTGAATGCGATTTTAGTGAATGAAAACTTTCTGAGCCTAAGGTCATATATAATGACATACCTAAAATATCTGGCCACTAATAATACCCTTTTTCTAAACATATTATTTTTGTAATCATTACACAAGACTCAATCATAATCAAATAATTATTTCTTATTGCTCTTTCCTTAATTTTGAACAAAAAAGAAAGGAATTTAAGTGTTAAAGACATGATTCAGAATCAATCGAATAGTCCACATGAGCTAAAAATTACACTTACCAAACAAAAATATTATACCTCGCAGTTCATATTTTGCTTTGGCGTCTTCAGTGTAGTTAATGACTTTAAGTGGTCACACCGAATGACATCACTGAAGTAACACAAATTCTGTTTCTTTGTGTTTCTAATCATAGTGCTATGTTTATTTATTTTGAACCACCAGTTTAGATTCAAGAATATGAAGGTCTGCAGTTATGGACCCAGGAACTGCCTTACAGTAGACTCCACTACACTGGATCATTAGGAACATCTCTTGGAACAAACATGTAGTTGAGTCTCTACGTGTTGGGGACTTACTGAATACCCGAGGGTTCTTCCAATTAACTTTTGTGTAGAATATAGTCCTTACTAAAGGATAAGCAACAAAAATATGCTAACTTTAAGATTGCACACATATTATTAAAATTGGACAGTATTTACAGCTATAGTTTAGAGCTTAGACCAACAAGAGATTTTTGGAGGGGTGTGTATTTTGTCAGTGACATTTTTAGAATTTCCAGCATATGGGAATAATTAAATGTATATCAAACTTTTTCAGTGGGCTTCATAATTTTAAAATTCTCTATAGTTAATGCACCCTGGGCTGTTTTAACCTAGCACGAAACACTCCCATGAGGGTCTCCCTTGGTATCTCTGATCTGAAAGGTCCTAAAGCTCCAGAAGTACTTGCCAAGGGGTTGATTAGCTACAGCTATCTGTGTGATTGGCCAGGGATTAGTGTGTGATACCAAGAACATCATGGATCTCTGAGGATAGGTGCAAAAGCTCATCTAACAGGAGTACTCTCTATTGGATGGCTGCAAGCTTACCCAATAACCATGCCTGTGCTGAAGTACACATGCAGGTTTATTCACATCTATTTATATAATTGCACTGCAATTATATCTTTGGGTGCAATGTGCTGTCGTTAACATGTATTTAAAAGGCTTATAGTGCCTCCCTAGATGACAAATGTTTTAGAAACCCAGAGTAGTGTAAAAAGAGCATCTCTCTTCCTTGTAACCTTAAATAGCCTACACAAAATTACAGTAATTACACAAATGGTATTACTTTCATACACCTTCATTGTTTATAAAGCATAATTAGGTCTAGTATATAATTTTATTTTTACAAAAATATCTGAGACACAGGTATTATTGCCCTTATTTTACAAATGAGAAGTTCTGAGATAGTAGGTGATCTCCAAATATCAGAGTTGGTACACAATGAAGTGGGACTCAAAACATGATCTCTTGAGTCTAGTGCAATTTCCATTCTATAGCTCTAAAGAGTGGTAATAATAGGAGCTGTCATGAATGCAGTGTTAAATAGGAGTGCTTACTGCTTACAAGAACTTCCCAATCTGCTATTTAGAAGTATGGATTCCACCATATTTAAGCCACTGACGATGATCTTTTCTAACTTGTTACCTGGCAGATGCCTTCACATCTTTTAAGTCCTATCTCAAGAGAAAGCTTCACAGATGAAGGATCTGTGAAGATCCTCTGATCCAAAGGGAGATTTAGTTTTGTACATCCAATGATCTAATCACACATGCCTCACAACCCTTGTCAGTCTAGACTGTAACCCCTGATTTGCACATCTGACTCTAAATCTAACTGTGAGCTCCTAAGATCAGAAGCTGTCATTTATTGTTATTTATATTCACAGTGTCTAGCAAGATGTCTGGCACGGATCAAGCTCAGTGTAAATTTTAAACGGTATTCATTTAATTTCTGGAAAAAACATGATGGAAAGTATTTGTAATTGAGGTTGAGTCGGTGAAACATCATCACTCTCCCATACTGAGAACATGCCCATCAAGTTCTACCTGCTGCATCTTAGCATGAGAAATCAGAAATCTAGAGAGGGACACTTACATTATTGACTCCACTTCCAAACATCAAATATTGAAAACAAAATTATCTGTGATTAAACTATTATTCTATTTCTTAATGCTGCTAATATCTCCCAAACCAACCTTATATCACATTAGAAAACTCTAAGAACATATTGGAGCTGGAATGGGTCACTGAAAACCATGCAGTTCAGTACCCTGATTCTATATGTGAGGAAATCAAGATCCTGAGATGCCCAGTGACTTGTGTAAGGTTTCCTGTTTGCTTAGTGGAAAAGCCAAGCCAGTGAGCTCATTCCAATAATCTCTGCTACTTCCATTATCCAAAGGAAAAAGAAGGTTGATAACAAAACCAAAGTCCAGAGGAGAGAATACAAGTTTGCTCACCCACCCACTCCTTATTCAAGAAAACAAAAAGATTAAAACAAAGACTCATCATAGTTTTGTTTACACTGACCACTTTTAATACAGAGTTAGTCCCTTGACTGAACAGTGTGCCACAGGGCTTTTGAAAACATCAAGTATTATCCTGGAGAGAAATTAAACCAAAAATTCTATACTCCCAAATAAAAAAAGTTCACGTATACCTCTGTTGCAAAGAATTGTCATAAAGCGAGACATTAGGATGGGATTTGAAGTATAATCTCATTTGACAAATACCAGCTGTCAATGCAAACACACTTGGTTCTGGTTCAGCCCACCAGTCTTGGGTTCTACCACCATGGACAAATGCCTAGCTTTGTGGGCTCTCCCATCTGCTCACGGTCAGAAGAATGTCCTCCTGTCTTATTCAACATACTGTCACAGATGAGATAAAACACTTGCTGAAATCATGTACCTTCTGATTGGATGAATAGAGCATTTTACCTCTTGAGAACATTCTCCCCAAACTGAAAAGCCCAGTTTAATCATGAGAAAAGCATTTTAAAACATGTGAGGGACATGCTACAAGATAGCTGACCAGTACACTTAAAGACTAAGTCATCATCAAGGGAAGGTTTGAGAAGCTGTCAGGGCCCAAACGAACTAAGGAGACAAAGGCAATGTGGTACAACAAACTGGATCATGGAACAAAAAAAAAAAAAAAAAAAAAGAGCCTTAATGGAAATAAGGAATATCTTATTATTAAGCCTTAATGGAAATGCAATATCTAAAACAATGTGGACTTACTTAGTGGTAATGCACTGAGGTCAGCTTCTTAGTTGTGGCAAGTGCTCAGTCCATGCTAACATAAGATGTTAACATTAAGGGTAAAGGGTATACACAAATTCCATTTATTATCTTTGCAACTATTCTGTGATTCTCAAACTATTCCAAAGTAAAAATTTGTTTAAAAAAAGATGACAACTAGAAAGGCTTTCTAAAATGTAGTAAATTATATCCAAATGTTAGTTCATGTCTAGATAGAAGATTTATGTTGAAGAACTTTGAGCAGATTAATTGAGCATAACATTTTATTTATTTGTTTTCTGTCTGTTTAGTTCGCTTGTTACTAGAAGATAAGCAGAATAGAACTTTATTCTATCCAAAAAGCAGTTATCTTCTGAAAATAACATTTAAACATATTTGTGATGGGAAGTGCATCAGATCAGAAGTAAACTACCGGTTTCCAGATTTACTTTCTGCTAGCCTGCATCAGAGACAGTCAATAATTTCACCTGACTTGATTTGTATTTTTTATCTGGACAAGCGGGGGTAATAATGCAAATGCAGTTAGGGCTGAAAGAAGTGATGTAAGAGAAGATGTTTTGACAGCTATAAAATAATACATGCATATAATAGGTTATTGTGTTTCCATGAGCTTTAGAGATGATGTGACCATAGAAGACAGAATAATGGTCTTCCTCAAATGTCTACCTCCTGATCCTCAAAATCTGTGAATGTCACCTTTTATGGACAAAGATAGTCTGTGCAGATGAGTAGGTTGAGGATCTTGAGATGAGGAGCTCCTTCTAGCTTGTCTAGATGGGCTAAATGCAATCACAAGGGTTCTTTTAAGTGAAAGGAAAGAGGGTCAGAGTCAGAGAAGGACATGTGGTAATGACGGCAGAGGCTGGAGTCATAGGAGGAGGGTCCATGAGCCAAGTGAAGCAGATGACCTCAAGAAGTGGACTGGCAGTAACAGATTCCCTCATAGTGCCAGAAACACACAGCCCTGTCGACACCTTGATTTTAAGGCATCCCACCTTCAGAACCAGAAGCTAATTTTGTATAGTATTTAGCCACTAAGTTTGTAGTAATGTTTTACAACATCCATAGGAAACAAATACAATGAATAGGAGGTTGGGGTGATCACATAATGAGGGAAGCAAGCCCGTGTCCCAAGTGACACCTGACATCAGAGTCAGTGGAGCCTGTTGGTCAGAGATTGGGCAGCAGGAAGGAAGCAAGATACCCGAAAGTTACCCACACAGGCACAGGGCTGAGAGAAGCCAGAGTCTTAGGGCAGATGAGGGTAAGGGGTCAGGGAGATGAGAGCAGGGCAAACTGGGCAAGCATGTGGGAGAGTCCCACAGGGCTGCTGGCCACGGGCAGTTTCTATCAACTTGTCCCCTCCCCACTCACCATTTTCCCTATGTCCCTGCACTGGAGAAGAGCCCTGCCTGTCAACAAGTTGCCCAAACCAAACTCTGGGAACTGTGTGTAAAATTCCTTCCCTTTTGTCATCATCTACCCTTGTTAGAAATCTGAAAATATTGGCTAAGAAGGGCTGGGGGTGGGTGGTTACAGACAGGGAACTAGCTTTCATTTCCTTCTGCAGATCCTCAAGCAAAGTCAAGAAAAGCAGTTCTCATCCAGAGAATATTATTCCCCACCTCAAAATTTGAAGATGTTACATCAGAACAATGTCTACTTCATCTTCAAATGCTACCCATGATCAATTTTTAGCAGCCTTTTGTGGATTTCCATTCAGCCAAGGAGCACAGGGCCTTAGTCCTACTGTAGCAAGGAAATGAATTTGGCCAAGGACCTACATGAACTTGGCTCCAGATGAGCAAGCAGTCAGACTGACACCTTCTACAGCCTTGTGAAACTCTGAGTAGAGAATTCAGCTAAACCCTGCCTAGACTCCTGACCCAAAGAAACTGTGAGACAATAAATGTGTGTCATTTGAAGCTGCTAAGTAAGTGATAATTGCTAAGCAGCAATTGAAAACCAGATACTATTTAACACATGGAGGAATGAGGAGGATGTATGACCCCAGGGAGGCCAACCTAGATTAGCAAGGACTCCCCACATTCCTGCTTACTTTCCTTCCTAGGAGTTTTGTTTTAATTCCCTTCTTCTTCTTCCTCCTAGGAGTTCTTAGATAAAAAGAGCTCTTATATTCATTACTGATGTCAAGCATGAGACATTTTTAAACAAAGAAAACTGGCCATTTTGAAAAACATAGTTAATTAGACATCAGTGTTCAACCACAGGTGGTGGAGTATAATTACCTTCATCTTCTTGTAATCTTGAGATTTTAAGAGTACCTAACAAGGAAGGGGTGGAAAACAGTATGTTGGGAGAGTTTGTTGGCTGGGGTTAACCATTTTTAGCAGATTTTAGAGAAAGTGCCAGAGGTTGGCATGGTGAGCCAACACAGCCTCCTGGTTCCAGAACTGATAAGCAGCAGCTATGACTTCCTCTATTAATCATTCAGATGGCCCAGAAACTCAGTTTCATGAGCCTTTAGTGTTTCCAGATCTCCATAGAATAGTAACTGCTTGTAACTGTTACCATCCTCCTGTTCTTCCCAGGATCTCTCTCTCTAAACACTGAGCATGGTCCACAAGACCTCCTGTGGGCTGGCTTCTGACCACCTCCAATCTCAAACCAACTTGTCTCTGTCACTTGACCCTCAGACCAGTGACCTCTGTTCCTTTCTCATGTGTATAGTGCCCATGCTTGCTTGGAGCCATTACTCAGGCCCACTTTTCTTTCTAGAATGATTCTCTAAGCCCACTTGTGATCAGCCTGGTAATGTTTCTCCTCATCTCCAGTCTTAGCTTCTGTGGCTTCTTAAGAGAGGGCCTTCCTGATCTCCAGACTATTTCTACTGGACTTCAAAAGCCCAGTGTTTTCCCTTTGCCATATGCACTGCTGTTTGTACTGCTTGCTGTGATGACGATGATGATGATATTTTCATCATTATTATTATATACATCACTTCCAGGGATGAGGAGCAGCTATCTCCTGAATCAGACTGTTTTTCTGTCTTTTTCTTTCAAAGGACAAAGATTTCTGTCTGTGTGGACCCAAATCAATTTAGCAAACATTCAGCCTCTGCTTCTGGACTACGTTCTGGAGAGGGAGGTGGGTAGAAAATGAGGTTCCTGTCCCCAAAGTCTAGACCCTCCCTGGTGTCCCCACAGCTCCTATCTTAGCCTACATCATTCTTTATTTTCTGGCACTAAGGATTGAACTCAGGGTTACTCCACCACTGAGCTACATCCCCAGCCCTACTTTGTGTTTTATGTAGAGACAGGGTCTCACTGAGTTGCTTAGTGCCTCACTGTTGCTGAGGCTGGTTTTGAACTCATGATTCTCCTGTCTCAGCCTCCCTAAGTGCTGGGATTACAGGCATGTGCCACTACGCCTGGCTCCACATCACTCTCTTTGATCACTTACATTCTGCAGTAGTTTCAGTCTCTCCTTTGGCTTTGCAGTGCCTTTGGGGTAAAATCCAGACTCCCAGCTGGTATGACACTCCGTGATCAGACCCTTGCTGCTATCCTAGGACTTAGTTTCCCGAGCTCTCCTGGCTTAGTGCATCACCTGCTTCCAGGCTTCCTTATAGGCCTTTATCCATCTTGCTTCTCTTTCTGAGACATCACTTTGCCTCTTCCTCCCCAGCAGAATCCTCAGGGCTTTACCTCATCTGGATGCTCTCCTTGCCATCTTAGACTTGGTAGCTCCAAATACTCTCCACAATGATTTTGGAAATCCTCCAAGATATTAGACATTTCTAAGCTCTTTCTCACTATCCTCAGCTCCTGGAGGCTACAGTGAAATCTCCACTGGGACTGGGAATCCACTATGGCCATTCTGAAGGCAGGTGCTCTGGGAGAGCTTGCTGGACAAATGAGCTGATGAGACCAGGTTCAGTGGCCTGGGTGTGGTCCTTAAGAGGTGGAAGAATCTAAATGAGACTCCTATCTACTCTGGGACTTCATGACATTGGAAAAATACACACCCCAAGATTATGAGTTAATGCTACAAAAGGCAAGCAAGCCCACAATTCTGTTGCTCCTGTATGAAGAGGAGGATGGAAACCTCCCTTTCAAACATTGCCACACAAAGCAAGTTCTGGGGTGGGAAGGGGCTGCTTGATGTTTAGCAACTGACTTTCTCCCTGTTCTGCAAGCTCCAAGAAGTTAGATGTTATCTTCTTTTGCAATCCCAGTTCTTAACATAGCACCTCCTTTAAGATCAACACCTAATTTTCCTACTCTTGTGTGTAAATATAATGTGAATAGACAGTGTTTAGCACGAATTTTCCTGAAATGTGTTAAATGTGTGTTTATGTTAAATTATAAATGTGTTATATACATGTTATATATACATATATCTCCACACTTATTTTACAGATATATATATATCTCCACACTTATTTTGTAGATATACTTTAAATGCTAATAAACAAATCTTGCGCTAATTCTTCAAAAACATGATTAACTCAATATTCTTTGCTTTTATAGTGTTAATTTAGAAGTGTGTCATCCCTTACCCAGAGCAAAAGAACAAAAATCAAACCAAAAAAAAAAAAAAAAAACACTTTATAAATGTTTCTGCCTGTTATCCTTTTTGGAATACCACACATCCCCATCACTGTGACAACAGCTAGCATTAGAACATATGTTTGATGGTCTCTCTGCAGAGCTCAGGAATCTCTTATTTTTAGATAGAGGATGTCTAAACTTCTAAACACTGAACACACAGAGTCTCCTAACCTGCCTCCTACCCACCTTGCTGGCTCCTTGCTCATGATCCTCTATCCCGGGTCCTGTTTTTCTTCTAGCATTTGAAAGTGTCCACGCTCCCCAGAGTCAACGTATGTTTTCACCCTTCTTTGCCTTTGCTGTCTGGCATTCCCCATTCCTCACATTCTCCTCTGTGTCCACTTTGAGCAATCCTGAACACGGTCCAGGTCCACTTTTGACTTCCTTCTTTAGCTTTTACTGAGATACTAGAATCTAGAAGAATGATTTGGGCTATAAAGCAACAGAAAGCCTGACATGATCAGGCCTGAAGAATATAAAGTTTGTTATCTCACTGAACAAAATCAGTGGGGAAGCAGTTCCATGGTTAATTCACCCCTCAGGTGGACCATGAAAGATACGAGTTCTTAGCCAGGCACAGTGGTACACACTGGTAGTCCCAGCTACTCGGTAGGCTCAGGCAGAAGGATCACTCCAGCACAGGAGTTCTAGACCAGCCTGGGTAACACAGAGAGACCCTGTCTCCTAAAAACAAACAGACAAAATAAATAATATGGGTTGCTTCCTTCTTTCCATTCTTCTATCTTTAGGGAGGCTTTTGACCTCCAGTTTATCCAGCGGACTTTTTCTCATACTATGTCACAGATGGAACTTCCTGTCACATGTTCGCGTCTACATTAGTCAGTTCTTCAGAGAAACAGAACCAAAAGAATGAGTGGGGGAAGAGATGGAGGAAGGGAGGATTGGCTCACATGAGTTTGGAGACTAACAAATCCAAATCCTGCAGGGAAGAGCTGATGTTGCATTTGGAGGTCAAGGGCTGTGGGAGTTGTATTTTTCTCCTTCTCTGGGGACCTCAGATTTTTTCTCTTAAGGGTTTCAACTGCTTGGTTGAGGCTGACCTGCATTATTCAGGGCAATCTGCTTTACTCAAAATCTGCTGATTGAAAATTTAATCTCATCTAAAAAGTACCTTCACAGCAACATCCACATTTAACCAAATACCTGGGCATGATGGCTAGCCAAATGGTCACATAAAATTAGTGATCCAAATATCTAAACCAATCATTAGCAATAAAAATAAGGAAATACCACAATTCACATACATTTTAATTAAGAATGACCCTCTGGTTCTAAGAATAGGCTCTTTCTCTGAGCACATGGAGATTGAACAGTCAAATAAAACCTGAGCTTTACCTGCAAGGATCCTGTTTGTGGGTGGGGTCAGATGAAGGTGGTTATTTGAGCAGGTAAACAAGAAGTTCTTTTAAACATCAGGCAGGCACAATTGCGATACTTCACATGTTGTAAAAACCTTATTGGAACCCAGGTTACCATGACTACTGGGTTTATGGCATGTTTTAGATTCTGTGTTCACCTTGAGTTAGAATCATGAATCAGTTACCTCTTTATTAGCACCTACGTTGGTGCTTGGCACTAGGTAAATACTCCATAAATGCTACTGAACTGACCAGAGTCGGGTATTCTGAGGTCAAATTAACCTTGGATTTGCCTTTGCTATGGAGCTCACATGTGCTATGGAGCTCTCTCCACTACAAACTTTACTGAAGTCACCTGACAGACCTGTCAGGCCTCAGCTGGAAATGAAGGAAACTCACACTTTTTAAAATCAACATCTAAAGGAAAGATAACTCTTTCTTGGGGTTGTCTTAGAAGCGACAACGAACTCAAAATCAGGCCTTTGAACATATGTAAAGAAAGAATATGACAACAGAGGGAAAACCACTAAAAAAATGTGGAGCAGAGAAGTAAGATGTTGCAGTGACCGCCCACTGCTACCCAAGGGTGTGTCGGCCACTGCGGGGGAGAAGGAACTTAGGAAGACTTACTATAACCTGGAGGGAATCCCCTTCATTCCTTTAATTCTATACTCACAAAGTATAAGGACATAATTATAGATGAGATCTCTGGGATATTTTGAAGATAAAAAGCAGATTCCCCTGGGAAAAAATGTAAAGATTCTGTTATAAAGGAATAGCCCCTGGGCTGGGGTTGTGGCTCAGTGGTGGAGTGCTTGCCTTGCTCACGTGAGGCACTGGGTTCCATCCTTAGCACCACATACAAAATATATAAATAAATTAAATAAAGGTTTTTTTTTTTTTAAAAGTGATGCCCCCAATTATAAGTGTCAAATGCCACGTGGATACCATTTAACAAGAACATAGCTTGTGTCAGTTATGTTATTATAATATTATTAGAAACCTGGTCATTTCTGGAGGTATTAACTAAGTCCAGTTTCTATGTATACTGAGGCCAAAGAACAGATGAGACATAGTAAATTTATGAAATTAATAATGTTGGTTTCTGAGACTACTTGGCAACCAGCTAGCTTTTTCCTGGGCCACCCACTCTCCCTCACCATGTCTGTCTTCCTCCTGTTAGAGAGCTCCAAGGATGCCTATTATTGCCCCACCATGCAAATGAGAAAAGAGATGCTCCGAGGAGGTTGGTAACTTGCTTAGCTCTGCACAGTTTATATAAAGACATTACAGAAAAATAGAAAAGAAAACAACAGAACAAAACATAGCAGCCAAGAATGAACCAGGTTACTTGGGTCACTGCTCTTCCTACCTGCCACCAACCACAGAACCCTCAAGTGATACCACTGGCTCTCTATTCCCTATGTGACTGGGGACTGCACATGGACTCCTCTTGAAAGCTCTATCATAAAATATCTCACCTGCCTTCCCCTCCATCTTCCCCTCAATCTTCTTGCTCTCTCCCTGGCCTCTCTTCTCACTAGAGCCTCACAGCAGCAGAAGGATAAGGAGCACATTGAGGGTAAAAGGGATCGGGGGAAACAAGGACTCTCTACCTTGCTTTTAAACTAAAGAAATGTGATGCTTCTGGCTCTAATCTCTCTTTTTCATGTCCTCTGTCTCCATACCAATGGCATCCAGGGTGCTGTTATTTTTAGCTTGTGCTTGGTCCAGCCTGCTGACTCCTGCCCATGGGTGCTACTGAAGTGACATCAGTGACAGCAGGCATCCCAGCAAGCTTCTTTGCCATGGTCAGCCTTTTCCTATTTCCTGTTTCATTACTGTTAAGAAATGGTCCTTTCTCACTGAACCAAATGCCAGCAGCCAGAGCTGCAGCCCTAATCCTCCATTCCCTTCCCCGACCCTGTCCATGGAAGGACCTCAGGACCAGAGGCTCAGATAGAAAATTATGCGTTCTGATGAAGTTGCCACTCACTGATTAAAATTTCCCTTGAAGAGTCTTCATCCAACACAGAGGTTAGATTATATTGCCTTAAATAATATATTCCATGCCATGTAGCAAGTGAAAATTCTGGAATTAACAACTGATTTCCTCAAAATTCTTTTAAAATCATTTTAAAATTGTTACAATAATTGTACATATTTATGGGTACAGGGTGATATTTCTATACATGTATGCAATGTGGAATTATCAAGTCAGGATACTTAACATTTCCAACCTCATAAAAAAGTTTAAGAACAGAATTATTTTTAAAACAAATAATAAATGCATATTTACCTGGAACAAAGCTTCCCTGGACCACCTCCTTGTATGCCCACCAGCCTTCATGGATTTTTGGTGAATTCTGTTGAGCTAAAGAAAAAGCAAAATAGAAGAGAGACTAAGATGATAGTTCATAAGTACCATGTCCTGGATGGCCCAACAGGAAGGGTGGATATCCATAAAATAACCCTTTCCTACCCCCAAACCACATTATATCAATAATACTCCTTCTTCCTTTTCTTTTTTTCAAATATTTTATTAACAGGTAAATACACCTTTGTATGTTTTCATAAAAAGTACTCAGAATTTTGGTGAAAGTGAAAGAGACAGTAATTTAAGTCCCCTGCTACTTTTCTGACTGTTCTCTCTTTCCCTACACATACACACACACACATACACATGTGCATGCACACACATGCAGACACACAATACCCTGCTGGACCTGAGGATCAGAGGTAGACAGCATCCTAAGGCAGACAGGAACCCTGAATGTACATAGAAACCCTGAGTTTTCAGAGATTGGAAGTTTGTTGAAGGAGCCAAGCTAGAAGGCTATACAGGGTAAACCATTCAGCTTTCTTCAAGTCCCAAGAAAACAAAAACAAGAATATAAATAACCATGGTGTGGGCTTCTGACATCACAGAGAAAAAGGGTGGGAGATTGAATATATTGGGAAATATTATAGGGATCTGTGGGGTCATACTGACAGGACCTCAAAATAATCTTTGAAGTTATAACAGGTGGCAGGTGAATTGGGAAAATTAAATTTCTATATATATGTCTGTATATATTCAGATATACATACATATATTCTCCAAAATACAGCTGACACATGAACTTATGTTTATCCCTTTATTAATTAAAATGCATTCATATTTCAGTTCTCAGTCACCTTGGTATCAACTAAGGTAGATTCAATCACACCTGCAATTTAGCTTGTATACAGTAAATCTTATTTAAACCTTTTTTTTTCAGCCTCCCACTTCATAGCCATGATTATAACACTCATCATTCTGGGTTAGAAGACAGTGGGTTAAAAGCAAGGCTTTTTGTGTGGAGAGAGGATTGCTCAATTACTTCAGGTTCCAGATGAGCTTGTGTTGCTGAGCTCCAGGGCTCTTTCCATAGAGTACAGTAGAGATTTGTTTTTCTGCATAGACAATAAGACCTCTGCAGTTTGTAACTCTGTGGTTGAACCACAGTTTGTGGAAAAGGCTGAATAAAAGAGAAGTCCACTCCTTCTGGAACTGTCAGTGGGGTTAGGGGACTTCAGAAACAAATAGAAGAAACCTACTTAAGGCCCTGAGATGCTATCACAGTTCAAAGTACACTGGGTTTCCTAGTACTCTGTCCTCCCATGTGCTGTGGATAGAGTTCAGGTGTTTCTACTGCCCTTGAGGAAGACCCTGAAGACAACTAAGTTTAAAGCCAGTGCACCTGCTCTGGGAGCAGCTGGTCAAGGCGGGAAGTGACCTCACAGCAGAGCCTGGAAAATTTCCATCCAGCCAGGGAGCCCAGTGGAAAATTCAATAGAAACTTTTTTTGAATTTATAGCAACAGGGAAAAACAAGGAGATTTGACATGAGTTAGCAGCCCTTTAGGCCTGACAAAGTCAAGAAACCAGATCAAAATTTACATGGTTGCAGAGATCACCAAATTGGTGAATAAAGGACCTTTCTCTGGGTTAGAGAAAAATGGGGTAGAGCTCAGCAAGGGTTTGGGTTTCTTTCACTGGGCCTGGGCACTGCATGATCCACCTTCTGTTTCCTCGACAATTCATTGGAGGGTCATTGTCATCTGAGCAAGAGGGGATCCCCAAAGGCTTAGAATTAAAAACACATGGCATCAGAATTTACATAATTCACTTTTTAAATACTTGACTTGACCCAAATTAAATATAATTCATAGACAGTACAACAAACACCCCGCCCCGCAAAGAAAGCCATTAAAACTAAACTGATATTTCACTAAACTTAAAAGTCATGGACTATGTCCCCAGCCTGAAAAAGACATACATTTCTAAAAACCTAAAAGACTGAACTCTGAACATCACCTTATGACAGATAGGAACTTCTGAGTTTTATCAAACAATTCAAATAATAAATATGATCTTCTCACTATATTCTCAGAGCCAGTTAAGGAAGCCGCCTTCTCTTGCATATATTTCATTATTCAAATTAGAATCCACTCAGAACTAAAACATCTCTGTTTTATGTAAGACTATTATCATATTGCTTCAAAATTTTTGATTCTATTTTTTGTGGTGCTAGGGATTGAACTCTGGGATGCATGACACTGAGTTACATCCCAAATCCTTTTGTGTTTCGGTCAACTTTTTCGTTGCTGTGAGTAAAAGATCTGACCAGAACAATTTTAGGAAGAAAAGTTAATTTGAGGGCATACGGTTTCAGAGGTCTTAGTCCATAGAAGGTGGGGCCATTGCTTGGGGCTTGAGGTGAGGCAGAACATCACGGTGGAAGAGTATAGCAGAAGGAACAAACTCACATGATGACCAGGAAGCAGAGAGAGACCCAACGCTCCAGATACAAAGTATATACCCCATGGCCACGCCCCCAATGAACTACTTCCTCCAGCTGTACCCCACCTGCCTCCAGCCACCACTCAGTTAATCCCATCAGAGATTGACTCACTGGTCAGGTTAAGGCTATATGACCCAATCATTCCTCTTCCCAACCTTCTTACATTGTCTCACTCATGAGCTCTGGGGAGCACCACATCTAAACCATAACACCTTTTTAGTTTTTACTTGGAGACAGAGGCTTGCTAAGTTGCTCAAGACCTTCAAAGTGCAATCCTGCCTCAGCCTCCTCAGTAGCTGGAATTACAGCAGTGTGCCTCTGCACTCAGTGCCCAACTTTTTATTTACAGTGTTTATAAACATCATTTGAAAAACTTAACAGGTTGGGGATGTAGCTCAGTAGTAGAGCACTTACCTAGCAAGCAGGGGGCTCCGAGTTCAATTTCCAGCCACAAAAATAAAAAAATAAATAAATAAAGGGGAAATAAAAGAAACATAATTTATAATAATACACATTTCAATGTGTAAAAGCTTAGCAAATTAGTGCCTCCTAGCCAAATATGGCCCACCCACTGCCTATTTTTGTACGGCCCAAGAGGTAAGAATAGTTTCAAATCTTTAAATGATTAAAAGAAATTTTAAAAAATCATCTTGTGACATGGGAAAATTATATTAACTTCAAATTTTAGTGTCTATAAATAAAGTGTGGTTGGCATATAGCAATACCCATTTGCTTACATATTTTCTATGGGTGCCTTCCCATAAGGACAAAGTTGAATAATTCCATCAGGGACTGTTTGGACCACAGAGCCTAAAATGTTTCCTCTATGATTTCTGACTTAAAAAAAAAACTGACTACCAATTTACCTACATAATTTCAAAAAGCAAATCAATATAATGCACATAATGCTTTAACTGTGATATAAAGCAGAAATACAGAGAACACAATTTAAAATAAAATATATTTCAACATGTAAAGGGGAACCAGGCATAAGCTAATAAAGTGGAGTTGGAAGCTTGATTGAAACATTGTATTGTATTGATCATACTGTAGACTCCAGAATCCATGAGGAAAACTGCTCTCCGTGGTGTGATTTTATTCCAAAATAGTGAACGATTCCTTTCAAAATTCAAAACAAAATAAAATAGCACCTTCTCTTGATTTGTACAATATTTGCATTGCTGAAGAAGAAGTTATATGAAGATTTTGTAAGAGATGCTGCATGCTCATATGCAAATAAAGTTTGTAGGTTCAGATAAGTAAAATGGGTTTTCACTCACTGGAAAGTCTGCTGGGACATGGATAATTTCTCACTGTTTGAAACCATTTAATATATTCCAGAGCATATAGCATCCTTGCTCCCCTTTGGTTGTGGCTAATTGCAACCTCTTTCATTAGAACAATCTCAAGAGCCCTTGTTAATTTCCAAAATATTTGCCCAGGAACAATGACACCTCTGTTGACAGCTGCGGACCTCTGGGACTTTTTAGAGCACTACTCACATTATCTAGACGAGTTAGAGTGAAACGGTGGGTTGAACACCCAGCAGAGGATGGGGTTTTATCTGAATAGGTGAAAAATGTGTCTTTCCCTATCATTCTAAATTATAGCACTGTTTTGAGTATATTTGCCACCCCATTCAAAAGTCAAATTTTTTTCTATTCTCCTGCTATTTGACAATATCTTTTAAAAAACTGTCCTTTCCACACAGGTAAAAAGAGAGGAAGCAAAAAAAAAATATTTCCCATCAAAATGTCCAAAAGGGAACGCTAACTCTAATAAAATCCTGAGTAAAATGAGTAGGTTTACAGAGTTTTAGGTGCACTCATATTTGCTGTTTTGCACGTGCATACCCACCCTTGCAAAGAATATCCATTCATCTGACTAAAAATCAACTGAAGAAACAACATTGAAAAGGAAGAAGTAAAAGAAGCCCCTGGATTACTAAGAATGCCGCAAGTGCCCCAAGTGACACTGAAAACCTCAGTTTTATCCAGGCAGTTGCAAAACATTTCACTCGTTCAGCATCTCCAATCATCGCTTCTCATGAGCACTCTACAAAGGGTGACAAGACAATCAGACCATCTGAGCAAAGTCTACCGTAAGGGTTGAATCAACAGAACTCCTGTTAGCTTTCTTGGACATGTATTGCAAAGGACCATGCTCCTTCTCCAAAAATCAATGGCCTGAGTTGAACCCATCTGATGTCCATCAATTACAGACTATGATAGTGGCAGGCTGGAGTCAAAGACAATGATGAGGTTTTATATAATATGTTTTCAGATGCCCCTGGAGGTCCTTGTGTAAAGTTCTGCCACAGTGCTACAAGAGGCTGAGTCCAGACAGAGCGCCTACAGAAATGTTGGATTCTGATTCTAATACCTCTCACCAGATCCTCGGTGGTCACCTTGTTTATGTCTGATTTCCAGTGAGTGGAGAACTGACTGGGAATTCCTCAGAGCACACAAGTGAAGACAGAGTAGCCTGAGCTTCCGTGGTGTTCTCTGCTTCTCTGCCTATGGACTGGAATTTCTTATTTAACATGCAACCAGCCCCTGAGAAAAATCCAGGTGTCTAATCAAAAAAAAAATTAATAGTGTTGATAACAAATGCTGTCATCACTACCAGATAAGGAGATAAACTAAGCAAGAGAAACAGTTCAATTTTATATTCTCTCTCTCTCCCCCTCTCTCCTTCTCTTTTTAACTGTGGCAGTTGAGAAACTCAGAATCTCAGGATTTTGAAAGAGGTGTCTCATTTTAACTGCTTTTGGTACAGATGAGGAAACTGGGCCACAAAGAAAGGAGATCACTTATAAAAGAACGGGTTCTTAGAACAGGACTCGGCAAACTTTTCCTGCAAAGGACCGCACAGTAAATATTTTAGGCTTTGAAGACCATGTTGTCTTCGTCCCAACTGCTCAACTTTGCCATTGTAGTAGAAAAGCACCATATGGGATATGTAAACAAATGCATGTGGCTCTGAGCCAGTACAATTTTATTTACAAAAACAGACAGAAGGCTGACTTTACCCTGCAGGCCATAGTTTTCTGACTCCTGTCTTAGAGCTGGAAAGGGATTTTGTCATTTAGTTCTGCTTCTTATTTAAATGTTTAGAAGTGAGCTACTTTAATGAGAAAATCAGAACTAATTTTGATATAAATGTGCCTATAATTACAAGTTTATGGTATTTGATCAATATGCATTGCAGGAAGTATGCATGTTGATCAGATATTCATGAAAGTGGTCACCATACATCACACTAAATTCAATATGTCCTCCTTCCTACCCCATTTCCAATGGGCTAAGTCACCAAAGAAGGAGGGGGTCTCACAGAAAAATGGCCCACAAGCCAAAAATGGTGTCCCGAACAGTCAAAAAGACCTGAACATGTTTCTGGATGACTCTTGGGAATCTCACTTGTTTCCATAGATAAAATAATTGTATTGTTACATGTGAATGCTTTTACATCACTGTGAAATTAACTTCTACAATGTCCCTCTATTTAAATACATGTTTTTCAATCTCTGTTATGAGTTGCAACTTGACAGAGTAAGCAACTTCACTAACTTAGGCTCAGAGAAAACACAACTGCAAAATACTTCCATGTGGAAATAACAGTGGTCTCCTGACAATACTCCAAGTTCAAAAGCAACACCTGAGAGTGCACAGGTGCAGTGAAGAAGGAAAGGGTGCAAGAGGGTGAACAGAGGCACCCTCACAAAGGGATCAGCGGCAGAAGGGAGATGGCTTAAGAAAACTCCACAATCAGTCAAAACACACCGAATCCTAAGTGTGCACACTGCAAAATGAGCTTTGATGTTTTGGGTTGCTACAATTATATATACTGAATGATGCACGATTAGGAAAGATGGATCTAAATATATGGGAGAGGCATTTAGAATACCTGCTTCCATGGTTACTTGCTTTTAATGTGATAGGCAGAGCCTGAAAAGTTGTTTCCCTAAGAAACTGCTTTTCTTTGCCTGAGGAGGTAACTCAAAAGAGGAAATGCTGAATCTATTCACCAGGAGAACTCCAGATGTTGGAATGCGAAAAAAAAAAAAAAAAAAAAAATGTCCTTCCGGACTTGAATGAATGCTGCAAAGTACCACATCCTCAGGACATCACTGTTTTCGCTTTAATGGCCAATTCTGTCTGCTAAGTAGGAAGCAGAAGTGTGAAGAGCAAGGATCATCACAGGACATCACATGCATGACTGCCCCAGTGCTCTGCATGGTACCAACAGGGGTAACGTCATCCCTCAAATGCTTGACTTTGACGCTACCCACTGGGTCTTTGCTTTTCTGTGTACCCCCAATATTATGTGTTATTCTACATTTTAACATTTACATAGAGCCCTATATTTTATCTGTTCCTCTGTCATTCTTCCACACTGAATGTGTCTCATTATTTATGCAAAGCTTAGTATATAGTAGGTGCTCAGTAAAAGGTGAATGCATGTTAAATGCTGTAGTGAAGTCTATTATACAAATTTGGAGTCTGGCTCACACAATCCCTGGGAGGTTTTATTCTATATCCAAAGACTCGTTGGTATGATGCCTGTATTTGTGGTCAGTGGGAATGGGGACAAAAGTGTTTTCAAGTTGGTTGACAGGCCCACACTTGTTTGACAGATGGGAAAACACCAGGAGCTAACACCCTGCCTGGGTAAATCAAAGCCATGGCAAACCCAGTTTTATTTTGCAAAATATGTTTCATTTAAAAGCAAGGGGGATGGTGAATGCCCAACTGTTTAGCCTGT
>PVHX01004628.1:0-83972 GCA_004024805.1 Geosciurus inauris
GTGGGTAAAATGACTAGCACATAATCTTCATGGCCTTAAAAGGGGCTCGGTTTTAGGCAGTGGAGGTATTTTTAAAAATTATGAAAGAAAGAATTTAAAATAGAATATAATATAAAGAATACAAACAGAATAGTGGAAAAATCAAATATTATTTGTTATTTAGAATAAAGCAATAAAATATTGCACAGTAGTGATAAATGTTAATTATTTATCCTGTTTACAGTCTTATCTTGGCATGGGAGGTTCATCCCTAGGCATTTAGGAAAACTCTCTTTAAGTTCTTTGATTCTTGCTTAATATTTACAGCACAGTCAATGAATTTCTCGTGTGTTCTGTTTCCTTACTTCTCCCATGTGTTAGCTGAATGATTTTTACTTTGTCAAAATCTAACATTTACATAAAAATTGTCCACTCTTTTCCTCTATCTTTGTTTTAGTCTCAGAGAGATTAAATATATTCTGTTCTCATCTTTAGATTTTTTGCCAGCTTCTGTAATCATCACTTGGTTGAAAATACTCATTCTTCAGTAGATTTGTTGGAAAGGGCCAATGAATACAGCATTCTCTGAGTTCTTGCAGGTTTAAATGTGTTTTCTGTAACTTTGATAGCTGTAGGAAAGCTTGAGGAGACATCAGATCACTGAGCATATATTTTGTTGAGTTTTTAAACAATGTTCCCACAGTGTGTCTCTCATGTATGTTACAGTCAAGAATTGTGAGCCTAGCCTGATTTTCTTTCCATTTTAAGTGGCATGGCCTTTTCTGCTTGAAGATTTTTTCCTTTCTTTTTAAAGTCTGAAAAGTTTTGCTGAAATGTTTTGTGTTGACAACAATGTATATTGTAATTATTTTCAATATGTAGATTCAAATATCTTATTTTTAGAAAGTTGTCTTGGATTATAGTCTTAAGTGTGCTCAAATAAAATACATGTTGGATTATCTATGCATTTTTCTCTCATATCCCTTTGATCTCTTTGTGTGCTTTAGCTATTCTTCTCTTCAATGGTGTTCATCCACCTCTTTTTTCCTTTCAGTACTTTCTATTTTGGTCTTCGTTTCTGAATTGCTTTTCTTCATTTAATTTTTCATTCAGTTCCTTTCTTGAGTTTGATTAACCATCTCATATCTCTGTGCTTTCTATTCATCCCTTCACTGGGTTTTGAATATTTGACTCAAGGTACTCCTTCATGAAACAAGCCATCAAACAAATATTATTGTATAATAATATTTAACTAATGTGGGAATACTCTGTTAAATTTCTTATATCTTCCCAATTCAGCATTGATTATGTTTCTAGTAGGTACGGGAGAAGTGTTGCATGTTTTGCTAGATTTTTATGATTAATTTTATGTTACAAATTGTTTGGTCCGTGAGGATCCCAGATAGCTGGTTGAACATTATTTCTGGGTGGGCTTGTGAAAGGTTTCCAGAAGAGAATAACTCTGGAATTGGTACATTGAATAAAGCAGACAGTCTGCCCGGAAGTGGGTGGGTATCATCCAAACCAACAGGGGGGCTTGAATAGAACAATAAACTGAGGAAGGGGGGAATTTGCTCTCTGCCTACTGTTTGAGGTAGGACATTGACCTTCTCCTGCTATTGGTGCTCTGGTTCTTAGGCTTTCAGACTAGAATCTACACCATTGGCTTTCTAGCTTTTGACTGTCACAGACTTCCCTGGGTCTCCAGCTTACAGAAAGAAGATTATGGGACAGCTATCAAAATCTCATGAGATAAAACCTTAAAATACATTTCTTTGCATGTGAGTGTGTGTGTGTGTATGTGTGTAATGGTCGCATGTGTGTGTGAAATGATCACATATGTGTGTATGTGTCTGTGTGTATGATCTTCCTTTGGTTTCTGTTTCTGTGGGAAACCCTGACTAATGTAGTATCTTAGTCTGAATATCTATCAATGCAATGAAATGATATTTCTTTCACAGATAATGCAACTTTGGTGGGTGAGGGGACATTAGAGTGTTTTCTATTTTTACTTGAATTTTTTTTCTAGCTATTGCATTCTTCTTAACTGTCACCATCATGCCCCCAAGGGCTGCCACCCCTTTCTAAGTTCCCTGTCTTCTTCTAGAACTTGTGATTTTTCCAGTATTGTCTGTGGTGCTTCACACTTTCAAATCCCACCCTCCCTTTTATGAGGTCCGTAGTAGTCAGGACTCTCCTTTACCAGGGATCAGATCTGCTTTTACTATTGCTTCATTCAGGGTGGACTCTTGTGGATGATTGTATCTACAGTCTACCACTGACAGACCTTTATCTCCTCCTCTTGTTTTTTTGACAGCTATGCCCTACCTTACTCTTAACCAGAAGTTATCTAGTGTGGTCTGGTATGTTTGTTTCTCTGTTTTAATAAAAATCAAGTTTTTAGTATTCATTGTATTGTATTGTATGCCAGAGGAGTAAGTAACTCGATTTACATCCTTCGTGATTTTCATGGTTTTGTGGTGTTGTGAGACTTGGCTTTTGGGATCCCCCATTAGCTCAGAGGAAATTGGCAGTCTGAGGATAGTCTTGGGTCTAGAAACTTTTAAAAAATAGGATAGGGCAGGGAGTGATAAATGCCTTTATTTAGCAACCACTGTGTCTGCCATTTGTTATCACCTTCCCAAGTATTTTGAGTTGGGCCTAGGTCACAATGGACATTCATTAAATATTGATGAAACAAAGTCTATAATATCTGATTGCATATGGTGGACATTGTTATACACTGGTACATAAAGAAGAAATCAAGATTAAAGAAGGGTGACCAATTTCCTTTTGGTTACACAGCTAATAATAAAGGATAGAGCCAGAGTTTGAGCCCAGGTCACTCTGGCCCTAAATTACACCTTCTTTCATTTATACTAGGCTTCCTTAGAGGCCTTAGGAAAGAAATTCAGAATGAAAATTAGGAAGACAGTTCTTTCAAGCAGAGATCAAGGAGGAAAAAGGAAGGGGATAAAAAGGAACAAGAGTTCTAAAGAGAGCAACACAGAAAATTAATTAGGAGGTAATTACCCTTTTCTTCATCTTAACTTCTTATTTATGCCACAATAGGGAACTCTGCAGAAATGGTGGAGCTGCTGTTACATTATTTGTTGATGTGGTCACATATTAAGTCAAGCCTATTTGAAGTCTGTAAACTCCTAGATTGCTTCATCACATATGCCTTGAATGAGCAATCATTTCTCTGAAGACCATATCAAAGGTACAGTAACAAAACATTATTGGAAGGCATGTCTAGCTTGAAGCCAGATGGAGCTGGAAATTGTAGCTATACTGTCTTATCTCTGCTACAAGCTTTATACGTACCAAACGTTGTCCCATAAATCATCCCTATCAATGCATCTCTGAAGAAGGTGAAATGAATGTTATTTAGATCGGTTTAAATATAGAGAAACTCAAATTTAGAGAAATTAAGTGACTTACCTAAAGGTCACAAGACCTGGGAAAGCTGAAGCTAGAATCTAGATGTTCTAAATCTCTCAAAAGGGGCTTTTTTATGGCATTTGCAGGTAAATGGATAGAGCTGGAGAATACCATGCTAAGTGAAATAAATCAGTCCCAAAGAACCAAAGGCCGAATGTTTTCTCTGATGTCTAGGTGCTAATTCACAATGGAGGATGAGGAGAGCTAGGAAAGAATAGAGGTACTTGAGATTGGATAGGTGGTATGGGGATAGGAAGGATAGTAGAATGAATATGACATTATTGCCCTATGTGCATATATGACTGCATGACCAGTGTGATCTTACATCATGTACAATCAGAAGAATGAGAAGTTATACTCCATTTGACATATGTATGATGTGTCAAAGTGTATTCTAATGTCATAAATAAGCTAATTAGAACAAATTTTTAAAAGGGCTTTTTTTCCCATAGAGAGATATACAGACTGATATCATCAATGAGATTATCTATCATCCTTTTAGCAAAAAAATTGTTTTTCCAAAATTTGATGGGTCTATTTGATCCTCTCCTTTGGATGAACAATCTTCCATTGCCATCGAGAGAGACTTGATCCTTCTTTGTATTTTGTAACATTATCCAGTTCCTGAAATAAGACAAAAAGTACTTTCGACCAAAGTGAAAGTAAATATTTTCATTCTTGAAGCTGCAAATGTCAGTGTGACTGACTTGTTCACGTTACGATGAAACGTGCGACCGCAGGGACAATGATGACAGCAAATCGAAACACACGAAGAATTCTTTTGATTCATGGTGATCTGTGTGCTATTCAAACTATTTGCCTAAAATATAGTGATGAGCACTTTTCTAGATCTTTCCAGGCTCTGTAATCAAGTAGGTGGTCATAAATGGCACACGGAGTAGGGATTGCCGTGGTTCTTGCCTCTGTCTGCTGTTAAAAGTTGTAGAATTTAACATGCTTCTTGTAACACTTTTCCCAGTCCCCTCTTTATAGTTTGGAGAATGTCTTTGATGCACCCATAAACACAATTTCTCAACCACCCCGTGCAAACCACCATTTCCTTCTGCTTTTCTGTCATCTACTTTCAGGGCTTTCTTTTCCCTAGGAAGCAGCATACATCCACCAGGAACACTAGATTTTGGATGCCAGACAAAGATGTCCCTGCTCATGATGATGCTTGTATTATATCTCAATTTTGGTGACTGATGCCTGCTCTCCCAGGGCACTAGTGTCAGTCCACCTGGACGAGCTACTAGGAACTCCAAAGAACATCCAAAGCTCAAAGTGCCTCAGTCCATCTCCCTGAATTTTGTGCTACAAGGCTCCAAAGCAAGGCCTTCTGACAATTCCAAAGTCTTCCAGAAATTCAGATGCAATAACTCATTCTGTTTTTGCTCATAAGGGCTGAACCAAAACGTCTTAAAAAGTCAAATTTATGTAATTTTCTCATCCCTCTTTTTCAGTAACTTCCTATTAACTATTATAAAGTTATCAGAGTTGTGATTATTTATCCCCCTTAGTTATTAAGAAAGTTAAGTTTTTACTACCCCTGAAATTTCAGCCTGGGGAGTTCAGTGGTTATTGTATGACTACACTAGGGGAACAAAAGGCACCTTTCCAATTAAAGTTAATAGTGGATAACTTCAGACACACAAAAGGAGAAAAAGGCACTTATGAGTCATGGTGAGTTCAAAAGGAAAGTGTTGAGGTAGAATCACAAAGCATCATGGGAAATGCTATTCAAGCTCCCATGTCAAAAAGGCTGATTAACAGCAGTTCCAAGTCAGCCTGATCACCAGGGAGTCTTACTGATAAAATTATTTCCCCTCCAGAGAGAATCTCCCTGAACTGAATAAATGCTTTACTTCTGAATAGGATTCATGAAAAGGCAGGGGGATGGTGGTGGCAAGAATAAAGAGCCATATTCATTGAACATCTGAAATGTGTGACCTGATAGTGTTTATCAGTCTTCACATCTTAATAAATAGAAATTTATGCTTGTTTTACGTCATGAGAGTGCCAAAACTTCAAGTGACTTTATGGATGTGTAATTAATAATGCACTGATACAGGAAAAGCTAATTCCAGATTATTTTAAATATTATTTCATTGATTCTCATTTTTAAAGTTAGTATTTTTGATAAACTTGGTCAATCTTGCTATTCATGAAGCAATGAACAGCTTAATTTTTGTAGTAATTGGACAATATTTTGAATTTCGTATAAATATTTTCTCTTTTAAAATCTACTAGTTTTAATATCTTTTTATTGTTTTATCTCTATTTTAAACAAGCTTCCTTTTTTTTCTGCATATGAAACAAGCAGTGTGCAGTATATGTAGCAAATGATGCAAAGCACAAGGAAAAATATTGTGGGAGGAAGAAGGGTATTAGTGTGTGACATAGAAGCACATTATTTACAGGAGTAATATGCTGTTCCTCAATATCATAAATATGTCATCACTCTAATGAAATGATAATGAGACACTTGTGACTGGGTATTTGTTACCACAGCAACAAACCATGACATCATAAGCACAAGTAACTGACATAATCGTTGGTGGCAGCTGGACGATAAAGGAAGAAATTTCATATATATCTGATTATTTCTGACTGCAACAGCTGAACTAACATTTACCAAATTAAATGTAATAAAATTGCTTAGGAGAAAGATAATGACAGTGAAGGGTTGCAGGTAAAATGAAGTTTTTCAAGTCTTTGCCATACATTAAATCCCTTTATGAAGGGGGACTGTATTGCAAAACCAGCTTTTTGCCATGAAATCCTAGTCAAAAGTTGCAAATGGTCTTGTAGCATATATGTATGTAGCAGTTGTCCCAACAAAGAGCTGGAAACAATGAGTGTGACCTGGGAAGAATGCTGCGAGTTAGCAGATGATAGAGCTCTCAGCCATCTGAAAGAAATGCAGGAGTTGGGCCATTCCCTAATGGCCAGGGTTACCTGGTCCTATTGAGGGCAGTGGGTCAGAGAAACGGAGTAGAATCTGGCTGAAGGGCGTATGTTTCAGCAGTGTAGTGGGAGTAGTATACATGAAGTTACAGAGGGAGAGAGCAGAGAGGAAGCAGGTATAGACCTGGACTGGGCTTCAGCAACTTTTGGTATCTGAGCTCATTTTGAACATTGACAATTGAATTTTCTTGATTTTAGCCTTTCATTCAAGTGCAAGATAACTTGGCTTCTCTTCAGAACCTTAACTGGTTATTTCTCATTTGCTCAGCTTAAATGCGCTCATGTTCTTCTACAAATTCAAAATGGTTCAAAGTGGTCCATAGTAATAATAGATATTATGTCATCTTACATTATTTTTCTCTTTCCCACCCATCTCCCTGGTGCCCACAATAGACCTTTCCCCATATATTCTTTTTTTTTTTTTTTAATATTTTTTTAGTTGTAGATGGACACAATGTCTTTATTTTATCGGTTTGTACGTGGTGCTGAGGATCGAACCCAGGGCCTCACGCATGCGAGGCAGGCGCTCTACCGCTGAGTCACAACCCCAGCCCCTCCCCATATATCCTTAAAACGAAAACTATCATACATATTAGCTAAAGTGCAGAGACCCTAGCACGGGGTTGGCCTTAAACCCACAAACTCAATTTTGTTTAAGCATAGCTGCTCCCATGGCTGAAGCTCATGGCTACTTTGTTATTTCATACTTTATCATTAAAATAATCGACTTTTCCCTAGCTCCACATCCTCATGTGAGATTTGTTCTTAGCACTTTCTAATCCTATCCCTAATTCCTAAATTCTAAGTTACTATCATTTATTCCCAGGACATACGGTATTTTTATTTCTTGGTACTAGACTGGAGAAACTGCTTGTCCCATGGATCTACTGCTCTCCCTGGATGCTGCCTATATGTATTTTGGCTAAATAGCCTTCTTCTAGCTCATAACATAAAGTAACCTCTTCCCTACTAAGAACTGGAGCTGTCAAAGGTTTCTTCATGCTACCTCTGAGCTTCCAGTTTACCTGTTCATAACTATAAGTCATTCCTATCATGTTAGGAACGTATTTGGGACTTCTAACCTATGATGACATGTACCTCCACTAGGGTATTACAAGCCCCTTTCTCTTCTTCTCATTCTATTTGCTTCTGGATTGAGATGTATACTTGCTTGCTCTCAATACACATTTCTGCTTTGGGCATTTTCCATATGCCATGAGGTGATGCAGTCAAGGGACAGCCCTCATGATGTCTGCCTATTCTACATCATGTGGACTTTGGACATCCAAACTGAGTTAAATAAAACTTTTCTCTTTATAAAGTTTGTTGCCTCAGATATTTTGTTGTAGTAACAAGAAGCTGACTAGTAAAATGTGGTTATTGTAATGATTCTATTGTAGCAGACAAAGACTGCGGGGGTAAGGACTTTAGTGACAATGAGTAAAGAAAAATGTGACTGAATTTTCATTTTCATAAATTTAAATTAATTTAAATCTGAAACACATAAGAATAAATGGTAAGCAGTTTCCAGCAGCTTTTCTGTGTGATGATAATTCTAAGCAAGGCCTTGGTCTCAGTGCAAACATTAGAGTATCTGTGGAACTGTAATTTGTGGATTTATTAGTTTTTCTTCCTCGCTGGGATTCTTGGCTATCTTTTTCTGCTAGGGCCTTGGAGTAACTAGTCTTATTATAGACATTCATGAGCACTTGTACTCAATGAACTCAAATCCTAATATGGATTGGTTTCATACTATGAGCCCTACTGGGCTTAGTTTGTGAATTGTGGTCCAAGCAGTAACATATACTCAACTAAAGTGAAGTAAAGTGTAATTGGATATTCTTTTTTTCTGACTCATTTCTGGGAATAAAGTCTAAAAATTTATTTAATGTCCATATCTCAGACAGCAATTCAAAATAAATTGATTAAACTTAAGTAATGATGTTTATTGATTAGCTTGAGAAAGATGCTTAATCTTGTTTAGTTTTAAAATTCCCACAGAAGTGTGTATATTATTGGAAAAATTCTACTACTTTCCCTCTCTGGACCCTAATAGATTAAAAAGTCAATGGCCCAGCCAATAATTCATCTGCCCACAGAGATGCAGCTGAGGGCTGGCTTCTTGCCAAAACTCTAGGGTAGAAATTTCGGGAGTTTCTTACTGTTTTTCCTGCTCCCTGTGGCTGGTAGACTGGATTTCATGGAATCATAGCATATTGGACGGGTTCTTACAACACTGTTGTCCAACCCATCATTTTACAGCTGAGAAAATAGAGACTTACAGGAGTTAAATGACTTGTCTGGATTTGTGTGGCTTGCTGGTGGCTGAGTCCAGTCTCAGTTCTATGTTTCTGATTACAAATTCATTATTTTGTTCTTTCTTCTTCTATTCTCCTTCCTCTGATGGTGTCCATTTTCTCCCTCCCTCCATTCACACAAGCATATCAAAGTCTGGCTTTCCTTTCAAAAAATAGTTTTTCTTTTCCCGTCATAAGTAGAGTAGTCATAAAAGAGAATTTACCCCATCTCTGCAACACAAGATATTCTTTGACATTTTAAATGTATATTTTACCTTTGGAATTTTTGTTGTTATTTTTCTATCTGTGCAATTGAAATAAGAAAATGGAAACTTTAAGGAACTAACTTAAGAATATTTCAATAACAAGCAAATAAACAATAAAAACACAGCAATTTTTCAACCTTAATTATTACTTTAAAAAATATCCATAGGCAGAGTTCTGTGAATAATTATGTTATGTCTGTGAGGTTAACTAAGTGTTAGATGACCAAAGCCACCAAAAAAAAGAAAGCTTTCACAGGCTGCCAAAGCCAGCAGAGCCCCAGTGGGCCTGTGTGGCTCTCTCCATTGGAAAATATGTTTCAGCCAGTGATGAAAATATAAACCACACAAACCACTCGGTTTCTAAGAGAAGAAGTTTTGAGAGACCATGTTTTGGAATACAGCCTCAATTTTCCATTTCACAACAAAACTCCCCAAAGAAATTTTTAAATTATAAGGAATACTGAGGGTAGCATGAAGACTTAAAGGAAGAGAAAAATCTAGTATAATCATGAAAGGCTTACAGAACTAGTGTGAAAAGTTGTATTCTTCCCTATTTCCCCACCTTGCAACTCGTTTTCATAAAACCCCGACACTCTGCCCAGGATTTCCAACTGAAATCTCCCTGAAAAGTTTACTCCTACAGCATAAGCTCCAGAACTCTACTAAACAAAATTCTTGTAGAAAAGAAAACACTTGACCACATACTGATGTTAACTGATTTTAAACCCTCCTTGAGTACAGGTTTTGCAGAGAAATTAGCATGAGAGTTTTCGGACATTCACAAGTCAAAGGGAAAAGAGAGTCTGCAGACAGAACTATTTTGCCAACTTCACCATGTCTAGTAGGGCTAGTGCTGCCAGCAGACCACAGTCCTTCCCCTTATAAGGATGGGATGAGAGAAAATAGGGCCAGAATTGGAACTCTGAATGCTAACTGAATAGCCCTGGGCAAGTGACTTAGTTTCTCTGAATATCAGTCTTGCTCTATATAAAATGAGATTATACCTGTCTCCTACCTAAAAGCATTATTAAAAGCTTGATAAATTATCAAGTACTATTTATTCATAAATATAAACATTTCCAATTTCATTATTTTCAATTTGTAATTGAATTTATTATTTTGAAAGGTTGAACAGAATAGAACCAACTATAAATAATTTGGATGTTCAATTCCAGCAACAAATTGTGAATGATTTTCCTTTTTGGTTATTCTAAACAACTGTTGAATAATTAAAATTATTTTAAATTAATGCCTATCTAATTTTAATACCTAAAAACAATATAGGGAAAAATCCAAAGTCTCACCCAGAAATATGAAGATGTGATAGCTGAAAAACAATGTCCTTAGTTCAAAATTATTACAATTAACTTGTTATAAGTATGTGTTTGTTCACATTAACTTCAGTGCCATCAAATTTTAAAACAAACCACTAGAATCTATCACATATTCTTTTCATAGCACTTGTTCAACATTGGATTGAAACTTCCTATAAATGTAAAAACTACAGAAAAAGACAAATCATTAAATGCAAAGAATCTGCTTAATTTGTTAGAGGGCAAACACTAAGCTGTCACCTGTACAAACTGAGTATATCCCCAAATCCTGCAATATCTTCTATAAACAGAATTGATGTAATTAGCAGAGTTAAAGAGAAAATGGTGTTGTGTTCTATGTCCAGGTGAATAATTATATAGGTAGAAGACAAATAACAAGAAAGGACTATGGGAATACAAAGGGGAAATGCATATGAATGATAGATGGGTTTTGGTTGTTTAGCAACACATACGCTGAAAGCAAAGCCAAGTGACTTCCCAAGCTGCCTCTGATTCTGTCTTTTATACTTATGTGTCTACCTCTAACCCTTATTATGGTGTATCAGAACAGTTCTGATTTCCTAGGGTAAATTTTTATGTTGAACCACAGTAATTTGCAAATTCAAATTATTATATCGTTGAATGTCTTCAAATCTGGCTTGAAGATTCCCAGGGAATTTTGCATTTGCTTATGAGTTCACCCAAGGTCAGGAGCTCATTTTCAAGGTCAAGAACATTTGCAATTTGGCATACTTGATCAATTTTCTAACTTCCTGTGATTGCTAAGGTCTGATTTAGTCAGTTCTTGGTTTCCCCTGGTTAGCATCCCAAGACAATTGCAGACAGCATTCAATGTAATTACAATCTCCTATTAAATAATTCTTTTCTGTTTCCTGCTCTTTCTCTGTAAGTGAACTTTATGTTGACATTTAAAATTAAGATTGGAAAACGAGCACATTTGCAGCTTCTCCTACTTAGGTGTGGATTTCTTTTGTGAAATATCCTTAAGTGTTCTTCAACTTTGGTGGTAAACATGGAAACAGCAGATATTTTGGAAAGCAGATATTTTTGGAAATGTGTTTCATCAACCTTAAAGAGATGAAAAGATTTACCTTTTTTCTGTTTGAAAATTACAGTGTATTGTTTACATTATCTATATGTCTGTCTTAGCCATCACCAAAGTAAATGCCCCAAACACTCAAAGAAAGTAGCATATCTAAACTGGAAGGGATTCTAGGACTTGGTTCAACTTCTCAGATTGGAAATGCAGGTTCTGACAAATTTTTGAACCAATACTTGAATGCTGTGTAACAGATAAAGCACATGAACCCAGGTTCTATCATTCCACTATGTAGGAGCACTCTCCATATTTTCAGCCCCTCCTTCCCCTCTTTTCCCATTCTATGGTGATGAAACGCATGCCCAGCAGAGCGTGCCTCATTGGTTGTAACCTTGAGGCCGTGATTGGTCTGAGGACCCTATATAGGCCTCTGTACTTCCTGGATTAAATGGATTCTGCGTCTGGCTCAGGCAGAGCAGTCTTACCTACCCATGGAGCCTGGGTGGAGTGACTCCGTGGACCGTAACCCCTAACTTCGTCCTGTGAGACCCCACTTCATCTTCCTCGAAGACCCCTTTTTGTCTCTCAGGACCCCTACTTGTCACGACTTCAAACAATACCACTAAACCATTCTAATTGAAAGAGATGGAGAGACCTATAGGACTCTTCTGTTGCTTTACATTGACTCTGAGAATTTAACATGAAATTGTTCCTGTGAAGAGAAGGTGCTGCTGACACCTGGCCACAGTTCTTCACCACTGACTGTTCCCAGGTGCCATGCATCCAGTCTCCTGGAAGCACCTATGAGTCTTAGTCTAAGGGCTTTCAGGAGATAACTCTAGAAAGAGCCCTCAACCAATGATGGACTGATAGGTTGTCCTTTAGAATGGAATTACTCTGGGTGAGTTATGCATCTCATCTTCCAGATGTCTCTGGGAGATTAAGTCCCAGGTGGTTATTTACTTTTCTTATTTTCATCTCACTTCCATGCTCCTGTGTTAAACAGAATAATGGCTCTCCCAATGATGTTTATACTTTAATTCCAAGGACTTGTGAATATGCTACCCTACATAGCAAAAGAGACTTTGCAGATGTGATTAAAGCTATAGAACTTGAGATGTGTTGATTATCCTAGATTATCTAGATGGAGGTCAATCTAATGACATCGTTCTTTCAAAGCTAAGAACATTTTCCTGCTGCAGTTAAGAGACAGATGTACTAGCAGGAGCTCAGAGAAAAGCAGTGTTGGCGGGAGATGAGGGAGGGCACCATGAGGCAGGTGGCCTCTAGAAGGTAGAAAAGGCAGAAGGCGCCAAGGTCTTCATTTTAGCTCAGTGATATTGTGTTGGGCTTCTGATGTACAGAACTATAAGATAATAGAGGTGCTCTGTTTGAATGTCCTCCAAAATTCACGTGTTGAAAATGTAATCATCAATGAAATGGTGTGAAGAGGTGGGACCTTTAGGGTTTAAGTTATAAGAATGAAGCCTTCATGAATGAATTAGTGACCTTATAACATGGCTAGAGGGGTCTATGAAGGGCCTCTTTTGGCCTTGCATCCCTTCTGCCATAAAATAGATGTGAGGTTGTAGTATTGAAGACACAATATTGGAAGAAAATATCCAGTGCTGACTAGAAACTATTGACATTTTTTTTTTGCTATTAACAAAGGTAAATGTTTATTTTTGTAAAATGTAATTCACAATGTAAACTTTTTATTTTCTTGTAGTGCTGGGGATCAAATCTGGGGAACACTTTGAATTTGGACTTCCAGTGCTCAGAATTGTGAGAAATAATTTTCTGTTTATAAGTTATCTGGTCTCAGATATTTGTAATAGCAGCAGGAACAGACTAAAACAAAAATGTGCGTTGTGATAATCCATTAGTGATGGAAAGCTAATTTCATTCTCTACATTTTTTGGAATTACATCCAAAATAAATGATTTGCATTCAAATACTTGCATAAGAGTTTGCTTCTTGGGCAGAGCTTTTCAAGGTACTATAGAGTACTGCTACCTCTTCTTTATGTGTCTTTGTTCCCCAGGCAGGATTTATAGACTTGGTGTTTCTTATGTCCTTCTTACTGTGTGATATACTGTCTAGAAGTAAGAAAATTTTCAGTAAGAATGTGTTGGTTTATTTGAAGGAATAAAAACATTTACTAATTGTTATGTTGCCCTGTCAAGAATATTGGCTCAGAGAGATAACACTTGAGGGCAAGAATTACTTGATCCCAGGACATGCTGGGATGTAACTAACCAGATATTCATTGAATAAAATCAAATCTTCAAACCAACACACTATTAATAATTGTAGCAAAGAAACAGGAAACACAACTGGAATGCTTCATGGAGGGGTGGAGGACAAACGGCAGGAACTTCCAGTGTTTCTAAGTGTTTGTAAAGCTAGCATTGTTAACATATTTTTGAGCCCTCTCTTAAGTTTGCATAAACACATTCATATCATCTTCATTTCTGAGGACAGATTGGAAATACAAGATGGTAGTTCTTCATGTCTCGTTCCATCATCTACTTCATTTCCTTTGCTTTTGAGTGCTTAAATGTAGATTAGAAACTTCTCTTTTGATCTTCACAGTTTTTTCTCCTGTCATTTTGGTTTCTTCTCTAACCCCCTCTTTTCTCTTTCTGCCTATCAGAACCCATGGGAATGCTATTTATGGCAGTGGTGGACATTTGTTTGTTGTTCATCTATTGCTCCTTTTCCTCTTCCCCTTTCCTGCAGGCACCCAGATTTTTCTTTGTTTGTTCAGTAACCACAGTTTGTGGTAGGATTTTGTCTGCCAATTAGTCCCCCTGGTGAACCTGAACAGTTCTTACCCATATAGTGTAACTCCATCACCATGACTCCAATAACCATTCCAGAGATTCTTATATGACTGAGAATTAGCAAAGCAGCAATTGACTTTCTCACGGTCAAAGTGATTGTTTCAAGAATGGGCAAGTGAATGAATTAGCACCAAATAAAACAGAGGCCAGCAAGTGTGACTGTTGGTTGTAAGAAGAGATCTTCTGGCTAGGCCTGGTGGTGCACACTTGTAATCCCAGAGGCTCTGGAGGCTGAGGCAGGAGGATTGCAAGTTCAAAGCCAGCTTCAGCAAAAGTGAGTCACTAAACAACTTAGTGAGACCCTATCTCTAAATAAAATACAAAATAGGGCTAGGGATGTGGCTCAGTGGTTGAGTGCCCCTGAATTCAATCCCCAGTACCCCCAATACCTCCTCCCCAGAAAAAAAAAAGAAGACATCTTCTTATATTTAGTGAAATAAGACTAACTTAGAAGGTCATGGCTGGCATGTTTTCTCTCATATATGGAACCTAGAGAGAAAGAAGGCAAAAAAGGGAAAAGAAAGTTGGAGGGCATCTCATGAAAATCAAAGAGAGATCAGTAAAGGAAAGGGAGCAGGGGGGAGGAGCAGGGGAGGGAAAGAGGAAATACTGGGAATGATATTGGCCAAATTATATTGTTATATCCTGTGCATGTACAAATAGGTAACACAAATGCCACCATTATGTACAGCTATAATGCACCAGTAAAACATATGGAAAAGAAAGAGAAATAACTGCTGCAGCTCTGTATGCTAACAGGAAACCTGAAAAGAGAGCTCACACGTGAAAGTAGGAAAAAGCCATGAGAAGACAAGAGAAAAGGGCCTCTGCTCTACTTTTACTACTTCAACTCCATTGACCAATTGACCCAGAAAGAAAAAATTTGTGTCGTGTATTATAGATGGTTCCTCACAATATGTTGGTATCATCTAGTAATAGTATGGTTACAGTGTAATAGTACCAAATATGAATAAATATCTCAAAAGATATTGGTGGAAAGGAAATGTCTTCAGCAGGTAGAACTTTGAGCAATACATTCTGTTGTTCTTTTGCCTGAATGATTAGATGGCCATAGGTGTACGTATCTATACAGCCTATGGTTAATGTTTTGAAGAGGCATGTGAATGCACATCTTGAAAGGGGAACAAAGTATGAGGACATTTGTATTCCATGTGAATACTAAACAGAACGCACTCTTGGCAGAGAAGGCTCCCAAGAACTACATGGACAGCATGCTGAGGGCTAGATTATCCCCTGCTGATGTCATGTGAACTTGTCACAGTGGTGGTGACTGGATTAACCTTGGCAAAGAAAGGCCTTCCTTCCATAACCTCTCTGGGCTGTAGCCTAAGCCTGGGGAAGGGACCGGTGCTGGCAATAGGAATCTTCTTGTTAGAGAAAACTACTATTATTTGAGTACATTTTATATTCTATATGTCATTCATTTCATCTTTACATTATTCTATAAGGCAGATATCATCACAATTTTTTATATGGAAAGAGAAATAAACTTGAGAGGAAATTAATCCAGACCATAGAGCTGGTTAGCAGAGGAGACGGCATCCAGTACAGATCTGACTCCACAGAATGAGTTCCTTTCATGACCCAGGATCTCTCAGCTGCATAGGATAGGTGACCCTTAAAAGAGAATTTGGGTCTAGTTGGAGGCTCTTCTACCCCACCTGGGATTCCTCCTACCTCCTTTGGGACTCATCTGTACTGCAACCCTGTGGGATCTTCATACATGTGGATTGAGTACTCCTGCTGCACCATTACCTTAACTTAGTTAAGCCATCATCACTTCTTGCCTGGATTACTGTAATGCCTCCTAGCTGGGACCCCTGCTTCCACCACCACCCTCTATCTATTATCTATTCTACTATCTATTCTCTACATGGTATAAGAGTGGTCCTGTCAGAATATGCTGCTCCTTCACTCAGAAGTCTTTTGACTATTCATCTCACTTTAAGTAAGAGTATTCTAAGCTTGGAAAACCCTGACTCCCACTTCCCTTTCTCCTTCTCTGACCTTAACTTCCTCTAGTGCACACTACCCAGTCAATATAATTGATTGTCTTTTCTTTCAACTCACTAGGCAGGCCTGGAATTTTATTTTTCCAGCTATTCCAGAGCTCACTCTCCCACTTTCATGTGTTTCACAGCTGTCCTCTGCGTGAGCCCTTCCTCCACCTCCCCATTTCACATTACAAGGCCCCTTTCCCATGGGTCCTCACTTCATTTCTTCCATGTTTTATTTTCCCCCATAGCACTCGGCACCTTCTACCATAGTGAATCCTTCATTTATACTGTTTCCCTGCATCCTCCCTGCCTCCCCTTATTGAATATGATGGTTAATCTTGGTTGTCAACTTGACTGGATTGAGTTACATCTAGAAAACTAGTAAAACACACTTCTGAGTATGTCTGTGAGGGTGTTTCCAGAAACAATTAGCATGTAGGTCAGCAAACTGAGTGAGGATGACCTGCCCTGAATTTGGGTAGCACCATCCAATAGGCTGGGGGCCCAGAGGGAACAAAAAGTGGAAGAAAGGGAGGCTCACAAAAGCATGTTGAGCAGGTGCGTTTTTTGCTGCTGCCATCACAGATGGACATTAAAACCTAGATCCTTCAGCCTTTGAGTGTAAATTTGTACCAGCAACTCTCCAGAGGCCTTCCAGTCCTCAGCCTCAGACTGGAGGTGCATTGGTCCCTCTCATGCAAAAGTCGTGCAGTTTCTTGGACTGAGCAGCTACTGGTTTCCCTTCCTCTCCAGCCTGAAGATGGCAACTGTGAGACAATTCAGCCTCTGATTATGTAAACTAATCTAATAAACTCCCTTTTATATTCTGTTGGTTCTATTCCTATGGAGAACCCTGACTAGTACACCGGACTATAAACTTCATTAAAATATGATCTTTTAAATTAATAGATTTATTTTTCAAAGTAGTTTGAGGTCTAGAAAAAGATTGAGGAGCAAGTATATACTACCTCAACTCCTCTCAACATCTTCTATATTAACATCATGTGGTAATTTTGTTACAATGGATAAGCCAATATTTATACAATATTATTTCCTAAAGTTTACAGTTGATTTTTTGTTGTTGTACATTCCATGGGTTTTTAAAAATGTATAATGACATGTACTGACCATTGTAGTATCAGAGGAAGTAGTTCCACTGTCCTGAAAATCTCTCCTGCCCCATTGATTCATCTTTTCCTCTGTCCCTTCTCCTCCCAACTGAACTGCTGTTGATCTTTTTGTTTCCATAGTTTTGCCTTTCAAGCATGTTGAATAATTGGAATTGTATACCATTTAGACTTTTCAAACTGGCTTTCAAAAACAAACAAAAAACAAACAAACAAAAAAAATACTTAGCAATGTGCACTTAAGTTTTCTCCATGTCTTTTATGTGTCTTGGATCATTTCATTTTAGCACTGAATAATATTCCCTGTCTGGATATACCACAGTTTGCTTATCCATTCACCTACTGAAGGGCATCTGAGTTGCTCTGAACTTTCACAAATTTGAATAATCTGCTATAACTATTTATATGCAGGTTTTTGTGTAGACATATTTTCAAATTCATTTGGGGAAATAACAAAAGTACAATTTCTGGGTTGAATGGTAAGAATATGATAAGGTTTGTTAAGAAACTGCCAAACTATATTCCAAAGTAGTTGTACCATTTTGCATTTTAACCAGCAATAAATTAGAATTCCTGTTGCTTCACATTCTTATCATTTTTGATGTGATCAGTGCTCTGGATTTTGTCATTCTAATATGTAATGGTATAGCACTAGTTCCCTAATGGCATATGATATTGAGCATCTTTTCATATGTTTATTTGCCATCTGCGGATCTTCTTTGGTAAGGTGTCTGTTAAGGTCTTTGGCCCATTTTATAAACTGGGTTGTTTGTTTTCTCATTATTATGTTTTAAGAATTCTTTGTGCATTTTGGATACCAGTCTTTTAAAATGGATATGTGGTTTGCAAAGATTTTCTTCTAGTCTATGGCTTACCTTTTTATTTTCTAAACAGTGTCTTTCATAGAGTACACATTTTTTCATTATAATGAAGTTCAACTTCATTCAGTTTTTTCTGGTGCTTTTGGTATGAGAGTAGAATTTTTCATCTGTTGTATCCATTGCTTTATCCTCAGCTCTTAGAACATTTCTTGGCAAATAGTAAGGACCCAATAAATATTTGTTGAATGACCAAAGGTTGTTTCCTAGGGGAATGCTTTCTTTCTTTCTTTCTTTTTTACTTTTCTTTTACTCCCAAGGGAATTATTCAGTTACAGCATCACACTTGGGAAGCAACCACTGCCCAAAGCTTGTTCACCCTATACAAAGGATCTATAATGCAGATGTGGAATGCTATTTTCCTGCATCAAGTGAATGGTGGCAGTTTAGAGTGTTCACATTATTTCAGGATGATAAGGTTTTTGGTCACATTATTGCCTCAGCACCTCCCCCTGTCCAATATCACTCCCTCCTCCTTTTCTCTTACACTGACTTGTCCTCCAACAAACCTAACTCAGTGTCTGCTTCCTGGGGGACACAGATGACACAGTGTCTTTATTCACCTCTAAGTTTTTTGTAATTATGCATAAAATTAAGCTTATTGTAAAAAACAGTGTACAAGTAGACAGTATAGATAGATAAATGGTATAGATGTTACAGGACTTGGACCTGCCATGAAGCAGAGATAACTGCAGAGGCACCCTCTTCACTGGCTCATGTCAGAAAGATTTCAGACACGTTGCTCTGAGTAGTAGGCATGAATTTATTAGGAGGGATGGGAAAGAGAAAGGGGTCAATCTCAGAGAGAAGAATGACACCCCTCCTGCCCTCTGGTTTTATTTGAGATCCAAAGGGAATTTTCCAGTAAGTCTCATCTAGGTCACCTCTTAGCTTGACCAATAGGATGACATCAGCCTTTCAAGTCCCTCCTGCCATGACAACTTGAGGTTACTCTGGATCTGCTGACCAGTTCTAATTAGAACCTGTTCTTACAGATTTTATGGCTAGGGGAGATTATCCTTATCTTCCTGAGTTCTGGGATCTGGTCTCTGTAAGGGTCACAAAAGTCCCCCTTTTCAGGGAAATTTTTGTTCTTATTGACATTTGGGGCCTGAATTTCTTCTGCAGATAACAGGTTGTTTGCTAAGGAATGTAATATTTCCTGTTGACTTAAGCCAAGCAGGGCTGCAGGTAAATTGCTTTTTAAAAAACATATAAGGAGGGGCTGGGGTTGTAGCTCAGTGGTGGAGCGCTTGCCTTGCATGTGTGAGGTACTGGGTTCCATCCTCAGCATCACATAAAAATAAACAAATAAAATAAAGTATTGTGTCTACATACAACTAAGAATATTTAAAAACACAACAAAGAAAAGAAAGTCTTTTAAAAAAATAGTTCTTGGAAAACTGGTTATCCATATGTAGAAAAATGAAGCTAGACCCCTGTCTCTCACCCTGCACAAAAAAATAAGCTCAAAATGGATTAAAGACCTTGGAATTAGACCCGAAACTATGCAACTCCTAGAAGAAAATGTAGGTCAACGCTCCAACTTTTAGGCACAGGCAATGACTTTCTCAATAAATCCCTAAGGCTCAGGAAACAATGCCAAGATTGAATAAATTGGACGGCATCAAATTAAAAAGCTTCTGAACAGCGAAGGAAACAATTCGAAATGTGAAGAGAGAACCCACAGAATGGGAGAAAATCTTGGCTAGCCACTCTCCTGACAGAGGATTAATATCTAGAGTATACAAAGATATCAAAAAACTATACACCACAAAGATCAGATAACAAAATTAGTAAATAGGCAAATGAATTAAACAGATACTTATGGAAGGAAGAAATACAAATGGCCAACAAATATATGTAAAAATCTTCTAAATCATTAACAATTAGGGAAATACAAATCAAATGGATAAGACTCTGAGATTTTATCTCACATCAGCTAGAATGGCAGTCATCAAGAATATACATAATCATAAATGCTGGAGAGAATGTGAAGAAAAAGGAACACTTGTTACACTGTTGGTGAGATTGTAAATTAGTATAACCACTATGGAAATCAATATGGAGGTTACTTAAAAAACTAGGCATGGAACCACCATGTGATCCAACTAAACCATTCCTCAGTATTTATCCTGAAGAATTAAAGTCATCATACTCTCACGATACATGCATATCCACATTTATAGGAGCACAATTCACAATAACTGAATTATGAATACAGACCATGTGTTCATGAACAGATAAATGGATAAAGAAAATGTGGTATATATACACAGAGTTGTTTCATTGAGCCACAAAGAAAAATGAAATTATGACATTTTCAGGAAAATGAATGGAACTTGAGGGCATCATGTTAAGTGAAATAAGCCAAATTCAGAAGGTCAAGAGTTACATGTTTTCTCTCATATGTGGTAGACAGAGAGAAAAAAAAATAAGGGAGGAAGGAAGGAATTTCATGACAATCAAAAGGATACCAGTAGATGAAAGGGATAAGAGTAGTGGGAGGAGGGGAGATACATGGGAAGTGCTGGAGAATGATACTGGTCAAATTAAATTGTTATATTGTGTGCATGTATGAATATGTAACAACAAATCCCATCATTATGTAAAACTACAATGAGCTAATAAAAAATGTGGAAAGAGGAAAAAAAGAAGGCATATGGAAGTCAGCACAGAGGACCCAGTTTGTAGACTTAATCCATTAGCCTCAAGTTCCCACTAGTCATGTCTCTGTTATCCCTATCTTAGGGATATATACATCTAACAAGTGCTAAGTGTAACTATTGTCTATGGTTATCCCCATCCCCAGTTCTATTCCTCATAGGACATTTGGGCTTGGTATACATCTTTTCCCATATTTTTCTAAGCATATACCAATATATGCAATTTTGTATTAAATAATTAAATTAACCCTCTCTCCATATATATACACACATATAATATATAATATATATTTTATATATATATATATATATATATATATATATATATATGCACCATGATTACTTTTAACTAAGCAAGATTCCTTAAGCACATTGCCATAGCAGGACAATAAATCATCCCCTTCTTTTGGACCACTACATAATATTATATTTTCAGAATTTCATGTGTGTTTATTTCTTCTTTCATCCTTCAATTTTCTTGTTCTGTTTTTCTTTCTTTAATTTTTTTCTCCAAATGAAACAATATAGATATTAAAAATGCATACATTAAATAAGTTCAAGCTGTGTAAAATAAAGTGTAAATTTTACTTTTCTGTGCTTCTATGTACCCATCTCACTCTCCAGAAACCACAGCTTTCAATGATTTCTGGTTTTCTTCTTTCAGTCATATATACTTCTATTTATTTTTAAGATTTTATCAAAATAATAGTTACCATAGCTAAACAATTAAAAACTTATAATGAGCACAATTATTTTAATGGACTGTAGAGTGAGCTGAAGGCTATGGCTGTGCTTAGTGCACCATCTGGATCTGATGGCCTGACCAGGTAGGATGACATCATGGTTGATACAAGCAGTCTGAGTTCTAATTCTGGCTATCATTTCCTGGTTGTTCCATATTAGGTCCTGTGTGCCTTGCTTTCTCAAATATAAAGATAAAAATTGTACGTAGGTTGTAGGGTTTTCATGAGTTAAAGAGAATGACATTTACTGTAAAATATATCCCAGGGGAACATACTGACCCTATGTCACCAATGTCATCTTGGACTCTTTGGATATCGGTAAAAATGAAACTGGTGAGAGCTCTTTCCCAAAGTTATAGGAGGTTTCATTTAATGAAATAGGGTATGTGAAAATATCTGAAATATAGTAGGCACTACATAAATGTAAGTTCCTCTTTTTTAATTCTGTTGGGAATGGAAAATTTTTCTAGATGTGAATATATTGGAGGGTAATTTTCTACAGTATCATCAACAGCTGATGAGTTTCTCGATTAAAGAATGTCCATAGAATACTGCAAGTATTGTATAAGCCTAAAACTTTAGGCTTTTGTTTTTTCTTGCACTGGGAATTCAACCCATAGGGGGTCTTTACCACTGAACCACATCCCCAGCCCTTTTTATTTTTTGAGACAGATCTCACTAAGTTGCTTAGGGCCTTGATAAAATTGCTGAGGCTGATCTCAGACTTGTGAATCCTCCTACCTCAGCCTCCCTGTAACTGCTGGGATTACAGGCATGCACCACTACCCCTGGCAAAATTTTAGTCTTTGATAAAGAGAAAAAACATTTGTAACAGTGACAGAGATACGTTCTATTTGAAAATAATGTATGATTACTCATTATATGTCAAATCTGTACATGTTTTATTGACTTGATGAAGAAATGTGATTTTATTTAATTTTTATTAGCTTAATATTTTCTTGGCTACTAGCTATTCCAGTGTTAAAATTAATTATGATTGGCTTTCTTTAGGTCACATATATTCATGATTTTGATTAATTTGAAGAAAGCATTCTAAAGATGAAGAAACAGGAATACTTGATATAATGTTTGCTTAGTTACCAATCTCCCCCACATATTCATTAGGATTAATCATAAATTTTTAAAAATTTCCAATTATATTCATGCCATAAAAGAAATCGGTTACAGTTCCTAACATTTACCATGCAGTGCAAAAAAGACATTTTGACTTTGTAGTTGATTGTCCAAAGGAAACAGGTCAGTGGATTCTGGGAGCCCTGCCCATTCCACAGAAGATTATAGTTAAAGGGAAATACCAGCAGTAATATCACAGAACATTAACAATTGTATGTTTTTATAAAAAGTAACAACAGTGTGAAGGAAATGCCTTCATGACAAAGGCACATCTGATGTACCATGTACTATTTAAAATTATTTTCATGTTTTATTTCTCTAGCTGGTTGGATCTGGGGAGACTTGGCTGGCCAGAAGTTTACCTGAGCAGGATTGTCAAAACTCAAACTTGAAGTATAAGCTATTTTGATCCAATCGATGGTATTGGGAAAGAAAACTAAAGATGGTTTTGACAATGTTTATGCAGCATGGAGTAAAAAGTTTAAAGATTTAGAGAGACTCTTTTTTGAGATTTCCCACCTATTTATATTTTTAAGTTCACAGTCCAAAAGCCTTTGAGAAGATGACTTACAAGTTTCATTTAGAACCAGCATTGCCTAGATTTATCTTTCCTGAAATGGTTTATCATATACCTGCCATTAAATGGCTTGCTTTTTCTCCATTTACAGAGGGAGATTTTGATGTACAGAAGCAATATTCACTGAATTGCTAACTATGTGTCATGTACTCAGCTTGGTCCTAAATTTTTTATATTCTTGTCTCAGTCTCTTTATTTTAATTAATACATTATAATTATACAAAATAGTGGGATTCATTGTGATATATTTGTATATATGCATAACATAATTTGGTCAATTTCATTGTCTGCCAGGCACTCTTAAGAAATAAAGACATTGTTCCAGTTCAGCACTCTGCTTAACTTCTATGACAAACCAAACTGGTAGAGCAAAGCCATTGTAAAATGCTCTACTAAGGGCAAATAGGGAGTAGAAAGAGAATAGCAAAGAAAGATTAAGAACCTCTCTAGATTGCTTGATGCATTGAGATAAAATTTTGAGCTAAGCCAGGGATGGTGGTGCATACCTGAAATCCAAGCTACTCAGGAGGCTGAGGCTGGAAGACAGCAAGTTCTACAAGTTCTAGTGCAACCTGAGCAACATAGCTAGACCCTTGTTTCAACTATATTTTTGAGTTACGACTGTGTGACTTATGTGTCCACTGGCATTAGGAATACATACATATGTCTATATCTATTATATATCTATATATGCAGATTATGTCCACATGCTAGTGAGCATCAGTTGTCATCTATGTAGAACATTAACTTGGGGAGCTTGCTACATTTGCATTCAGGGTTGGGTGGGTTTGGAGAATTTGCATTGTTAACAAGTTCCCAGGTATTGTAGGTGCCATTGATCCTTGGACCACAATTTGAGCATCATTAATATGGAAACTTTCACATGTTTGCATTTTTTCAGAGGAAAACTTCAGTGTCACATTGTAGACATTTTCCTGTGGCTGATAAACTGATAGATTAACTGTTTTTCCTTTGTGATTCTTAGGTATATATCTTGAAGTGAATATGTTGATGATATAGCAAATTCATTGTGTCATGACATCTAATATAGAGATGTCGGCACTTGCATACTTAATTTTCTGAGTACCAAGGGACTTAAGAAGCAAAACTTAAACTTCCTTTACCCTGGTGATCATTACTGGTCAGTTAATAAGGTAATGTATTGTTTCTGTTTTTTCACTTTCAGTAAGATGGAGAGGAGAAAAACATATTTAGTTTATGTGACATAGAAAGGACACTAATTTAAAAAAAAGATCAGAAGAATGAAGAGAAGGGAACAGAGGGAGGTAGGTAAGGAGAGAAAGGAGAAGTACTGGGGACTAAATTAGAACAAATTATATTCCACATTTTTATAATTATGTCAACATGAATTCTAATGTTAGTTATAACTAAATAGAATCAATAAAAATAAATAAAGAAAAAGAAAAGAAAACCTAGTACTGTGAAGGCAGTTTCAGGTGCCATTAGGTTCAAGTGAAGCAGTATAAATAAACTCTCAAATAATGCTGGTTTAATAATGTTGGGTTATGTCTAACCCATGAAACAATATGATTAGACATTCTCAACTGTAGTAGGAACCTGAATTTCTTTCTCTCCTCACCTCACTCTCATTTACACTTAACTTTATCAAGAAAGAGGACCTATAGTCTTAGTCAAGAACAACCTGAATTCCAAGGTCACAATAAGGTCACAATGCAGAGGGAGTAGATTTTCTAGAGCAGGAATAGTGAGATTATAAGTAAAATTAGACTAAAGAAAGCGCTTTATTGTGATGTTTCTCATGCTAGAAAGGTTAGCCCCCACTGCCCTTGGTCATGGGAGTTTTGGTAAAACATGATTTGAGAACAACTGCATTACCTATGAAATGACACCACTTAAATGATAACTTTGTGCTGATAGTTTTGCACATAAGCATAAATATAGAGGCTGAAATACTAAATTACAAAATTGCTAGCAAGAAAACCTAGAATATATTTATATTCATTTATTTTAGAGTTGACATAAAAATAAAATTAAGCAACCAACTCTTTTTTTAATTTGTTCTAATTAGTTATATATGACAGTAGAATGCACTTTGACACATCATTCAAAAATGGAGTATAACTTCTCAATCTTCTGGCTGTACATGATGTAGAATCACATCAGTCATGTAGTCAGATATGTACGTATGGCAATAATGTCAGATTCATTCTACTTTCCTTCCTACCTCCATACCCTTCCCCTCCCTTCACTCCCTTCTATTCTTCTCTATCCCCTCTTATAAATTAGCATTTGCATATGAGAAAAAACATTTGGCTTTTGTTTCTTGGGGATTGGCTTATTTTGCTTAGCATGATATTCTCCAATTCCATCCATTTGCCAGCAAATGCCATAATTTCATTCTTCTGTAAGGCTGAGTAATATTCCATTGTGTATATATTCCACATTTTAAGCAAACAAATCTTGTAGAAAACTTCCAGACATCTGATAGCAAATCTGTAGATCTCCAGAAGCCTCATTTGACAATCATGTTTTGATGGGTCTTTTGGACCACATTCCTCTTTGAATTGATTCTCTATTCCTCCATTTACTGGACTATTATAATGAGAAGGCTAATTCTTCTCTCTTCTGAAGGAGTTATATCTCTGCCTTGGCCTTCTGTCCTTCACCTTTTCAAGACCTATGGGTAATGGCCTAAGGGAAATGGAGAAGAAAAAACAGATCTGCTCTGTTCTATAGAGAGAAGCATTTTATAGAGAAAGAAGCATTTTCTCCTAAATTTATCTTGTCATGACTTTTCCTTATCAACCTTGAAGGCTATGCTCAGATGACAAAGCAAAGGGGAAATGTCTAAGCAGAAGCTCCAACTACTCAACGTTCCAGCAAAAGGATCTCTCAAATCTTATCCAGGATCCAAGTCTTATCACTGGGAGAACAGAGAGGGATTTGGGGCTAAGGATCAATCTAATATTTTTTTAAAGGTTTGTTTTCTGTCAAAGGTAGTCATTGGAAATCTGTAGTAATGGAATGTGCCAAAGGGCCCTGGTGACATTCATCATAGTAAATACAACATGTGGAACTACCCGTGAGTGGAGTTTCCTGCCACAGAGGTCATACCAGAGTTGTTACCCTGCCTTTTTTTCCCATCATGGAAGCATTGTGGAAACATTTTCCATTTCTCTGTTTTTTAAAGCTCAAAATTTTAACCTGAGCTTGGATTGCTGACAAGTCAGCAAGGTTTCCAAATTGTTAATTTTATATGAGCTGAGTTTTTATCCAGTGTGGATTGAAGGAGAAGTGTGTGAATAGTTTGGGGACAAGCTGCAAGATTTGGAAATTTGGTCAGAATTACCATTTAAGACAAGAGGGTCTTTGAAACACTGGGCACTGTTTCAACTAGAAACTACAATTAGGAAAGTATATAATTGCAAAATCATAACATCTCAGTTCCAGACCTCAAAGAACATTCAATGGGTGTTTGGATATTTTCTATGACATCAACCCATCTTTACAACATATTGTCTAAAAATCTGAGCTTATGAGAGATTTCCTAATGTAGTTAATACATTGTTTCCATTTTTTTTCTTATCTGAATTACTTATAATTACTGTTTAGAGTAACATTTTTTGAGCAATTCATAGTATTCTTTTTCCTCTTGAATTTTGGAGTTTCATTCCATGTCATCAAGACTTGAATGTTTTCAATCTTATTTTCCTAATGTTGATAACACCACTGACCTTTTCCTAGTTTTCCAAAGGTGATAAGGTCACTGTCTTCCTTTTCTTCATTTTATTTCTAAATGCAGGTCAAAATTAGGTTTATCATGTTTATTCTCAAGAAATTTCCACTACCAAGAGATGGCCAATAGTTTAGTTTTTGTAAACCTTATTTTTAAATTGCTACAATATCTTTGAGGAGTTTTGTTGTTGGTGGTGTCATCTGAATGGAAACTCTGGAGTCACCTTTTGAATATGGTAATGAAGGAATATTAATCCCATTTTAAGCCAGTACCTCTATAAATTTTAAAGATAGGAAGTGAGTCAACACATTTTTAAGAGATTTTACAAAGGAGGATTGGAGGCACAGAATTGATACTTATGTCATCACCAAAGTGTCTGCCACATAGATACAGATATGAACATCAGAAAATATGTCTTTTAATTTACACATTTTTGCATAAAAATAGAATTATATATCGCCTTGATCTAGGTAAAAGCTGTTGATATTGGCTATAAAGTCAGGTTTTAAATTGCATGTGTACACAGAATTTCTGTTCTAATTGGTCTGCCATAAGCTATTGGGAAATGGACAAGAGCTTTCAAATGGTTTTGGATGAAAACTCAGAATGTTATTCTAAGCTTCACTAAGGTTGTGGATACCGTAGGAACATTTTTCACTAAATAATTTGAGAAGAGAACTTGCTTCCTTCTTTAAGAGCTAGGCAATGGGAACATCATGCAGTCTATTCCATAATTATGTAATTTACCTCTATTTTAGAAATGTAGTGATTTTAAAATTAGGGTGCCAATTTCTTTATTTTCCAGAGTTGGAGCAAATGAAAAATAGGACTCCAAGGCCCTGTGCTGCTCAGGCTTGCCTGCTTTGTCAGCTAGTGGATCATCTCCATGCAGTGTTGGAATGTTACAAATTTCCCTCCAACTCAAAAGCAGACAAGGAACAAAATCGCTGTCTCAGGAGATAAGGTTGTATCACATCCTCCAACGTTCCCCTAAAAATATGCCCTGCATTCATTTTGAGTAATGGAAAGAGAAATCAGACACAGCTTCACACACTCCTGATTTGGGTTCTAAAATGATGAAATGAATGAGGATAAAGGGGCTTCTGACACATCTCTCAGTCATGGGCACTGACCTGTCATACATCTGTCGAAGTCACACTGAAATAAACCCAGGGACTTAATATCTTTGAGGTAATAGAGAACTTCTCTTTCAGTTGGACTTAAAGAAATGAATTAAGGCTTGTCAGTGTGAGTTTTCAACAGACACAACTCCAGTTTAAACCTTCACGCTGGAAGACAGATGGATACCCAGAGTCCTAAGTTCAGAAAGGAGTATTCATTGGTTGTGAGAGCCAATGAGATAGAAAAAATGATAAAAGATCTCCAGGGGACATCAACCGATTGGACTGTTCTTTGAAACTCTTTCCCTCTGCATGATCTGGAGACTCATCCAAAGCCGGGTCGCCTGGTGCCATTCCTGCCTTTAGCAACCCTCCTCTCTTGCATTGCTCAGCACTTGACAACCATTCCAGAAAATTCTCTATCACAGTTGCTGTTTCTCAGAAGTGTATACTAACTTCTACATCCATTTTGTGTTTTTCCTCTAATATGTGTAAAAGTTCTAATTCTGTATAAGCAAAGTAACAAAATGGAATTTTCACTGGGAGGAAATAATTTGTATTAGAAAAACAATGTACCATATAGAGTTCTTCTTCTTGGGCAGCTGATTACCAGATCTGATCAGCTCAGGCAACCAAATCTTGGGTCAAGTAATGGGCAGGAGCTGCTCAATTGGGGGGGTTGATATTTAAGAATGTCTGGAGGAATTACTTAATTTATGACTTCATGAAAAAGAACATATACAAATTAGTTGATCAGAACACACTATGGCTTTAGTTTTTAGTTTGAAAACCTATAAATATGTAAACAATTATCAAGTATGATAATCATAGATTTTCCTCATAGAGAAAAATCTGATACGTTTAAGAAGTTGGGTAAGATATAATTCCCCTACTCCTCGCCTCCTCAAGACAAAATCATAAAGTGGAGATTGATGAAGTCTGGCCAGAGAGGCAAAAAAGAAGAGTTCCAAAAGTAATCAATGTTTTAAAGGAGTGAGTGAAACAATTAGACCCATTGAAAAGTCATATAACTTGAGCACCAAAAAGTGACAGCTGGACATGAAAAATATCCCCTGGAGGGTTCATTTCATTTTAAGTTACCTCTAGAGCTTAGAGGTATTTCTTACTTCTGGAAGGATTTTTGCCCCTGGTTATTCTACCAACTCCAGAGACCTCTGGTCTCCTGCCCCCACAAGAAGTTCTCTTGGTGCCAGGCTGGTGATAGCTCCCTGAAAAACCAGAAAGCTGCCCATCCACTGTTACCTAAGCCACCTGTCTAAGATCCATGTACCTGCTGCTGCATGTGATGCTGTGCTCTGAGAACTCTCTCTCTCTGTGCAACCTGATTTGCATCTCACTGCCTTTTATTAGCTGTATGACTGTCTCACTCTGTTGGCATCTCACCACTCTGCCAATTTGGAGTCAGCCATGGCCAGAACATTTTTTATGGCAGCTCTGCTGATTATGATTTATCTTTATACATCTCTGCCAGGGATATAGGTTTCTACAAGATTCTCCTTATCTTGGTGACAAACCAGAAGCAGTGTAAAACTGAGCATGTAAGACCTAAGACCTATGTGAACTTTGGAAGGACTTTCATGGACTGCCATCTTACACAAAGTAATTGGGTTATGCCCTCAGGCCTGTTGCCCATGGAAGAGGGAAGGAAGGCTGGGAGCTCTTCTTTGCATTACTCATCACTGGCAGGCTTTGAGCATTCTAACTTTTGTTTACATGGGCATCTTGGTGGCTCTGTACCCACAACCAAGACCTTCACCTCTTCCTCACTATGTTCCATGTAGACACCCCTTGGAGCTTTTGTCAACTATCAAGGTATACTCAGCGATGAGCTACAAGTAGACCTCCATTACGCATTTGAGTGTAAGTAGTTTGAGAGGTGACTCCAGGAAACACTGGCACTTAATCCAACCTGAGAAGTCTGGGAGACAGCATAAATCACGTGATTCAGAAATACCATGTTGGATGGGGAGAGTTACACCATTGCTGGAGAGCTGCTGAGTGAGGGGAGTTTGAACTCTGGAATTTCCAGCCTACTTGTTGGGGGCACCAAGAGGGTACTGACAGTCACAGGAACTCATGGGCAGGCATTGCAATTGGAAGTCAGGCTGGTGTGCTCAGGCTAGGATATGGAGAAGGGACGTGGGCAAGGCACTCCAAGTATCTGATCTCTCCTTTCCACACGACCTATACCCATCCTGTCTGTAGAAATCCTTGCTTCAGGAACTGAAGACTCACTTCAGGCACTCTCAGATCAATGGCCTGGGAAGGTTAGGCACTGAGAAATGGACCTGGCACTGGCCTCCTATGTGTACACCCCATGAGGGGTTGACTGAGTTAGCCAGTTTATGAAGCCCGCACCTGCTCAATTGAACAGAGATTAGTTTTCTTAGCCAAGCAGCTCCTTCAACACACCACTAGGGGTGCTCCTCAACCAAAACCATATTTCTGATACCCTAATCTGCCTGGACTTTTCCTCATCACAGCTCCCTATGGAACCTCCTTGATGTATCTGAACTTCTGACAGCAGTCTTTCCTAACTACCATGGCCCAGTAGCCAAGGTCACAGCCAGGATCTATTGTTTCTTAGTCTACATGTGGTGAGTGGAGGTTTGAACTGTTTGGCAGCTTCTTGACATGAGGAACTCACACACATTGGTGGAGAAGTAAGGCAGAGAAATGAGGCTGTACTTATAAGAGTTTCAGAGTATGGCAAATAGATTCCAGCCCCCAGTTCCCAATATACCTCTTTTGGTAGGACTGTTACACAAAGATGCTGCTCACAGTCTTAGTCTGAGGGTGTGGTCTCCAGAAAGAAAGAGCTGGACAGCCTTTACTTTAGCATCTTGTAGCTTCAAGAGGAAGATTTGTTGCTTTTTAATTAATCAACCAATCAATTATCACAGTGATAAATGTTAATCAGACAACTGTTTTGCTATACAGAACTCCAGGATGCTTAAGGAAGTGTGGATGTCAGAAAGAGTTCTTGATTTTGGCAAGTTTACACATTTGCTTGAAGTATCCACATTTCTAATGTACAACTCTAAGGCAGCATGACTGAATTTTTAGGACAGACATGCCAGACAAACATTTTATATAGCTAATGTCCCCTATCTGCTCTTATATTAAATATTATCATTTCCAATTATGTAATATTTATATTAGAGCTACACAACTTTGCACTGCATTGTTTAAGGTAACTATGTTGGACAGAAAAAATGTGAAAATAAATGATTTTCTCAGTCACTATTTAACCTGAGGTTATCTTCCTTGACCACTGGGCAATAATGCAACCTTTTATGGAATCTATTGAGAGCTTGAAGAAAAAGCTTACATCCTCATAAAGCAGAAGCAGGGCATGGAAGCAAATTTACTTCACCATTACTGGATAACACAATTTGAGCTGATGTAGAACAGGGGTTTTTCCCCTTTGAAAAATTTTATAATGATCTTTTCTATATACACAGAAGGGAACTGATTTCTACAGACACAAAATACTAATGTGAGATCAGTATTTTATTCTAGCCTCATACAACCTTACTGGGTAAATTTCATTTGCCTCTACTTTTCAGATGAGGAAACCGTGGCTCAGGGAGTTTAGAAAATTTGCCCAACATGGTATATCGAAAGGTCAAGGCAGGTCTAAATGCTGGTCTGTGGAACTCCAAGGTCATCATCAGACATGCCTTTTCCTAATGAGAAGTTGTATTGGCAATGTCTTCAATTAATATAGCCCTGTGTAATTATTTAGTTAAAAAAGCAAAAATTGCCAAAAGCCCTGTCAGAATTTTATTCCCAGGAAAATGAAGGTGGACACTTGCCAGAGGCCAAACGGGGATACTGGCAGGGCCGCCACAGTGTTTACTCTCTCACTCTGCAGACCCAGAGACCGAAGTGACATTGTCTTTGGAGAAACCAAATCTGTGCCATCAACATGTATTCTAAACTCTGAATCTAAATCTTGGTGTGAGAAATACAGAGCAAGGTGAGAGATGTCCTAATAAAGGAGCCAGTGCAGTGCAAATTCCATTTCTTAGAAAGAATCTTAAGAAGTTCTTCCTTTTGTGTGCATTATCATCACCGTCCCGCCTGCTGTGCTGGCTTTCTTCCCCACTCTCCCTTCCCCTCAATATGCATCTCAACTTCTTTCTCCTCTTTTGTTCAGTTTAGCAGGAATGATCTTTGGAGAAGAAGGAGTGGGCGCCTTTAGCAAGCTCAGATATCAAATAATTTTTCACCTCCCTGTAATTGAAATCACAGGATCAGGATTTTCTTCCTCTTGTTCTTCAGGATCACAGGTGGAGTGGGGCGAGGGTGCTATTGACTTCCACACTGCTTGTCATGTGGCAGACTGACAGACGAACGGGCCAGGAAGGGATCTGACTCTTAGATGAATTCTTTTATCCTCAAAGGGGCTTCCTGCAAAGGAAACCATTAGTGTTTTGCTATTGGGTTTCTACTCCCTGTGGTGTCTAAGAAACCATTCATTTAATTTTGTGACATTTTGAGTGGATTTGGAGAGCTAAGCCCATTTGAAAGAGCCTGTTCCTGTGGAGGAACACAGAGGGAATGCAAATAGAATCCAAATGGTCAAATCACCAGCGGCTGACTGTGGTCTGCCTGGCCCTGGGGGCCTTTCTGCATCTCTCTTCAGTCTTCCAGACATACGTCATGGGTTACAGTCCTAACAGTTTAGCTAGTGATGTGGTACCCAGCCTCTTCCCTTGTCATGACCAGAAACTGACCCCAGAACAAGAGCAAACTGGAAGTTGGACAGCAGAGATAGTTAAGAAATAAATCTTGTATTTTAAAGAGAGCCATGTTAATCTTTTCTAGCGGCTGGAGGTGAGGAGGATGTCCAGGTGGATGACAGCACATGCTTCAGACTTCAGCGAACCTGCCACTCACTGGCTGTGTGACCTGGGTGAGGTCATAGTAATGCTGTTGAAAAATGTGGGGGATACCTGTCACACGGAGTTGTTCTGAGACCAGAAATGAGATGATTTATGTAATATAGTCGGCATAGTTCTGGTACATAGTAAAATTGCAGTAAAAGTTCAGTGTCACTAATATTGTTTCTGATATTGCTCTTACTTTTATGTTAGTTATCCATGGGATTTGTCCCATATCCCTTCTTTCCCTATATCAGCTCTGTCCAATAAAAATATGATGCAAGCCACATGTATAATTTGAAGTTCTTTACTAAGCCACTTTAAAAAGTAAGAAGAGTCAGGCATGGTGGTGCACACTTGTAATCCCAGCAGTTCAGGAGGCTGAGGCAAGAGGACTGCAAGTTCAAGGGCATCCTTAGAAACTTAGCAAGGCCCTAAGCAACTTAGCAAGACCCTGTCTCAAAATAAAAAAATAAAAAGGGCTGGGGAGAGCCAGGTGTGGGTGGCACATGCCTATAATCCCTGCAGTTTGGGAGGCTGAGACAGGAGAATCGTGAGTTCAAAGCCAGCCTCAGCAATGGCGAGGTGCTAAGCAACTCAGTGAGACCCTGTCTCTACCTAAAACACAAAATAGGGCTGGAGATGTGGCTCAGTGGTCGAGTGCCACTGAGTTCAATCCCCAGTACCAAAAAAAAAAAAAAAAAAAAAAAAAAAAAAAAAAAAAAAAAAAGAAAGAAAGTGTCATACAAAACCATAAAAGGTAGTTCTTTGATGATTTCACTTTTCAATCCTTGTTTTTATTTCCTTTTGAGTCAACTTTAGTGATTTGAATTTTTCTAGATATTATTCTATCAAAATTTCCAAATTAAGTCTTCAATATTTGACATGTTATTTTCTTTTGATCTAAAAACTCTTACGCATGTGGTTATATCCTATTTTCCTTTTTCAGTTCCATGAGATAAAGAGGTGTTATGTCCATATATGCCCTAGCAGTGAGTTGCTGAAGATAATAAGGTTCTTGTTTCGGACACTATTAATGAATTTCCATTTTAACTCTGACTGGAAAGTATCCTTTGTAATCTAAACCAGGAAGTCAGTGATGACTCTAGTAGGAGCAGATCTGAAATCAGAGCTGAAATAGAAGTGAATTGAGGAGAACAAGAAATCCACAGAGACAGAAGCAGACTATGTTGCTGGGAGTGGGTAGAGGCAGAGGTTGAGATTAACAAATCTCCCACTATTAAGTAGGTTGGCCAGTACCCCTCACTGTGTGACTGACTACCCAGTGAGTGACTCTTGTCCACCCAAACATGCACTCTACAGAAAAACTTACTGAACACCAGCCCTAGGAGATAATCTTGCTGTACTCCTGCATGGATGATTGTGCTTATCTTTGGTAGTTTTTAAATATTTCTGGTGATATACTTATTTTTGTATGTATTACATATTGTCTCTCTTCTTCATTAGACCCTAAGTTCCATGAAGGTGTGGAACACATCAACTTTGTTTGCTGGTAAGTTTTCTTATGCCTGTTATAGCTGGTAGGCTCTCGGTAAATATTTCTCAAGTGAAAAGGTACAAAAGTCCATTTCAGCTTTGATTTTGTGCTAGAGGGGAGATAATTGTAGGGTATGGAGAAATTACCAGCAGCTACAAAGAAGTAGGTAGAAACTGAAGAGAGAAAGAGGGGGAGGGAGAGAGAGAGAGAGAGAGAGAGAGAGAGAGGAGAGAGAAATGTCAAGATCCTTCACAAAATGAGATTAAATGGGACCAAGAACAAAAAGAAAGGACAGTAATTAAGGAGGACGAAGAAAAGAGACACCCATCTTTTGAAGTGGATTAAGCTTGGCATATGGGTTTATAAGTGAGAGAAAGACATGGAGGGCCATCATTTCCTAGGTTACCCTAATTATCCTGAGAAAATGAGATGAGAGCTGATGTTTTGAGAGATGGATGCAGGAAGTAGTGAGGGTGTGACTGAAGACAAGGGAAGAAGAAAATGAAATAGATGAGGCCAAGTCCGAGTACCTGTGATAGACCTCAGAATTCAGTGGAAGATGGAAGGCATATTTCTACCCTCTCAGTAGTTCAGTGGAGGGAATAAAAACAGTATATTATAGAAAGATCTAGGGCAATGTTTCAACTGGTTGGGTATAGTAGAAGTGCAAGGAAGCAATGATCCTAAGGAACTGGTGATAATTTAGGGGAATAATCCAGGGGTGTGGACTGAGCGGGTAAGAAAACGTGACTAGGAGGCTGCTGATTATGGAAAAGTGTTGAGGAGTAGGAGGATTTGGATCAGAGAACTGGATATTGGAGTTTATGTTTTCATAGGCAGAGTTATTCCAGGTGGTAGTGGCATCCCTGGAGTATGTAACTAAATCCAGTAGAAGTGAGGATCAGATTTTGGATGGTTATCATCCTGACCATTGCTGCCCTTGGCATGACTTCACAGCATGCACTGAAGAGGAAGATTGACATTTCATGTCTTGATGAGCATACAGTAGGGGTAGCTGATGTTCAATGAGAGCCAGAAGGGGTGGAACCAAAGAAGGATCAGCCTTAAAACTAGAGGGCCCTTATAGGAATGGAGAGCAAGTTGTGTGACAGGGATTTGACAAAACTAGAGGCATGCAGATCCTGACTTTGAGGCAAATGTCTGGAAAGTCATTGCAACTCTTGCAGGTGCCCTCTGAAGCACCCTCTTTGAGTGGTGACCTTCACATGGACAGCCACCATGTTCCTTAGGTCCAATCTTTCTCAGTTACTGTAAAACCACCTTTCCACCTTAACTAAGAAGGCATCTATATGGAGACTTATAAGCCCAGAGAGGCATTAGGTTTGATTAAGGGCTAGGGATTCTCAAAACCCAGAAACTAAGATGCTGAATGGGAACATGGAAAAACAGAGTCAGAACTACCCCTTGAAGTCATTGCCAGCAACCAATGTGCTAAGAACTTTGTAGTCTAAATGCCCACATCATTTCTCCATCTGAGGAATGTTTGTGCAAATAAAAAACTAGTTTGTTCTCCCTAGTGTTTTCATCACAGCTTGAGGGCAGTCATCACTCACTCATCTTAGATATTGTGTTAATAAGCCCATGAAATTCAGGATCATAAAATGTACCATGCTACTTAAAAACATTATGATCTGCATTTCCCCTTGTCCCTCATTTTCCCAGGAACATCTGTGAGCTGTATCTTGCTCTTTGTCCCACTTGCTATCTATGTCCCATGACTGACCCCAGACTGGAAACCTTGTATGATTCTGTCACATGCATGAAGGTCTGAAGTGAAATAGATGCCTGTCTTTCAATTGCTTGCTCACTTCTGGGAAAGTAAAAGAACTCCGCAAGCTTAGCAAACTTTCATGCTTACCTAAGAGTGATAAAAATCTTCAGGAAAAACTATTTGGGATGTAGACTAAAATATCTTCAGATTAATCAGATATTCACCATAGGCTGGATGGCCTGTCAACCAGTTACTGAGAGAAATGAAAGATCCCATGGTTTGAGAAAGAGTCAAGGGACTTGATAGACACAATCTTCTCTGTCTAAAGATGCTGCTTTTAGGGCTGCAAATCCATTTTATAGGGAGCATAGGACTCCTCTGTTTCCTGAACATAAGAGAAAGGTATCATTCATAGGGAGTCTTCAGGAACCTGGGACATGATCTGGTTCTGCCATTATTTGGAAAGTCCTTTGGTGCTTCAACTCTTGTTTTTCCATCTGAAAAGTGGAGCTGGTGACCAAGATTGATATTTTTAATCAGGGTTCCAGTTAGAAAGCCAGGAGGTGTCCCAGTACATCCATGGCTCTTGTTTTCAGATTCTTGACTTTAATATTCTTGGCCTCATTGTCTCAGTTTTGATACCTTTTTCATTTGAATCTCTACTTCAACACTTTGGACCTTGTCTCATCACCTTATTCTTGCCTGTGCTTATTTTTTCAGCACTAGGATCCCTCCCAAACTTCAGAAATTGGATCCTCTTCATTTTCTAGAGAGAACTTAGATACCCCACCACCAGAAAGCCCCTGAGTCCATGGAGGGGCACCCAGGTACCCCATACCTATCACACATAGGCCTCATCTTACCACTAACAGATGTCTACCCGTCAGTCCACATCATGATACATTCCAGAGCACCCATGGGCCAAGTCCCAGTCCCTGGAAGGGTTCACAAGAGCCTCTGACATCTCAGTGGTCACATTCTGTGCCTCAGTCAAAAAGGACATTTGGGAGCTCTTTCTTTCAAAACTCCTATATATAGTTGTGTGTTATACACCTTTGAGGGATGTTTTTCATAATATCAGGATGCAAAAGGTGTCCCTGAGAGCTAAACGGGGCATGTATTGCATGGCCATATATGAAACCTTCCATTCTTACCTCTGCAACATAGTCTTTCATTAGGTCGTTGGGGAAAGAACTCATGGTTTTATTAGGAGGACAGATTATTTGATATGTGAGAGTTATTTTCCCGTGATGGCTTAGAGGTACTGCCTTAAATGGTGTAGTATACTGTGACATTGTGATCCTACTATTAATACTTGAAGTTCAGCTATTGCCAGGTGTGGTTGGCCATATCCTCCCAATAGTTTTATTTCGATATTATCAATCATTTAGCATCCTAAGATACTTCTCAGAAAATTCATGATGAGTCAGAATACCAGATGGAAGCTCAGAACACTAATAAACCCTTGGATTTGAGAAGCTTTCAACCCTTTGAGACTGTAAAGTAGCTGATAACAATGATTTAGGGATTGGGACAGACAAGTGTTTACTCAGAACAGCTTGGGGCAGAGATCCATCCTGTGGCAGAGGACAAAGAGCACTGGATGTCCAGAACAGACGGTCCTGTTTCCCAGAAGGGAAAGTATGCACACAGGACTGTGGCTCTGCTTTAATACTAGCACATTCCAAGTTTCTTGAAATGGTCCATAGAAGCTCTATGAATCTTATTCATAAATGGCAACTTCCAATTCTGATTCCCCAATGCCTATATAGAAGGGTAGAAATCTTTATCTGTTTTTAAACTGATCTATCCCAAGGCCTGGAACACAGTAGGTACTCAATAAATATTTATTGAATGAATAAATGAGTGCTAAGCCATACTTTAGTGATGGTCTCTGGACTCCTCCAAATTTTAAACATGTATTTCTGACACCTGAAAATGTCCTATGGTACTTCTTGATACACTGTTTTGAGAAGCCAACCTCAAGAGAAGACTCAATTCATCTCAATACTGGTCAGATATTTGCATCAAATTTAACTTCTCTGTTTACTACGGAGATCTGAGAACACAGACAATCAAACCCCTTGATCTACAACCACAGCTGCTTAGACCCACAATTCTTTTTCTGATTTCAGAAAACATCAGCCAGAGATGTCCATTTCTGGACATAATAGTCCATTTTCAAGTGCCACATGGAGTTCATCGACAGGTCCATTGATATATTATCAATAGGAGCACTATTCTGGACAAGTTCTCATTCATTGAAGATACTACACAGAAATCCGTTCTCTATCTCTGTGATAGGCTGAAGAATTGAGCCCAAAGATATCTCGGTCCTAATCCCTTGAGCCAGTGAACATTTATTTATATGGCCAAACAAAAAATGGACTTTGCAGTTGTATTTAATAAAACCTTCAATATAGAGAGATTATTTTGAATTATCTGAGTGGGGCCAATGTAATCACCAGCATCTTTATAAGATAGAGGCAAAGGGAATTTTGACCAAAGAAGAGGAGAAGGTAATGTGAACATGAAAGCAGAGATTGGAATGGTGTGATCACAAGACAAGGTGTGTCATAGCTATCCTGAAACTGGTAGAGACATGAAACAGATTCTCCCTTAGAGCCTCCAGAAATAACTAGGCCTTGTCAGCATATTGATTTTGGCCCATAAAACTCATTCTGGATTTCTGGTCTCCAGAACTGTATGATGATGTCTGTACTGTCTTAAATCACTAAGTTTGTGGAATTTTTTTTTTCCTAGCAGCAATGGGCAACTAATACAGTCTCCATGTAAACAGTTCCTTTTTCAGATGATGACAGATGTACCCTAGCGCCTCTGAACACCGTAATTTCCATTCAGCCATCCAGTTCCTAGAAGACTACAAATTGCTCAAAAGAATTATACTCTCTGACTTGTCCAGCAAGGACATCACTTTAGGAGCTAAAAGGGCCTAGCTAGAAGCTTATTTCCTGCAAACTCCGCTACTCAGGGCCAACCTTTGGCACCAGTCAGGCACCAGCAGGTCTGCCCATCTCCAATCTGTACAGAATCTGATGACATCTATCACTGGAGTGTGTATACCTACCTATAGCTTGACAATGAAAGATGCTCTGATTGACAAAACCCAATGCTTTTAGAGGACAGCTGTCTTACTTTTATCTAGGGCCAGTCTGTTCCCTGTAAGAGTCTGCTTCCTTCCTTCTTCATATGACCTTGAAGGCTTTTGCTATTCCCCAGTATCTCTCATGTGAGGCAAAGAGAGAAAATAAGATTCAATAGATTCACTTATATCTTTGTTAAGAAACCACCTCAACTTTAGGTTGAGGCTGACAATTCTGATGATTTTTATGCTCTATATAATCTTTACTTTTTTTCATTTAGTTGAAGTTCTGATGAATTAACAAAACTATTTTTCTTTTGTAATTAAGGGAATATAGTCAGAAAATATTTATTAAGGATAAAGAGGTACTGAATCTTTTACTCAGATATTGAGCCAGGCACTATACTACATGCTTTAATATGCCTCCTCACTTAATATGCTCAACAACCCGATAGGGAGAATTATTCACAAGTTTAAGATAAGATAACTAAGTCACAGGGACTTGAAATAACTTGTCAAAGTCTGCACAGCAAGTAGATCTTAAAATTTGCATCTTGTTTGTTTGCAAGCCTCTGCCCATTTCCCAGCACTACCCACATGGCTGAGGAAATGTCCAACTACCTACAGTCACCCAGGAGTCTCTATTCAAACTCAGATACTCCCCTAGCACAACAGCCTTTTCACTCCCAGCCATTTTGAATTCCTTGAGATGGCGATTTTGGCTTGGAATTTTCTAGAGATTCCCAGGAATAATTCTGGCATGTGGGAAACAGTGAATGGGCAAACTGGAATGAAGGTGGTTGGGCTAAAATATTATCAACATATCCTATTTCCCAGCACATTCTGGAGGATTTGATGGTCCTTGGGCAGGATGGACCTTCTTGTATATCTATCAGTTTAGGATCCTGGAAGAGGCAGCTGTGTGTGCACAGGATGACAGATTGCACATGCTGCCATCTTGTTCCCATCCCTTACACTGGGCAGAGCACTTGCTCATGAAGGAATGTCTGACAAGGTCAGCTGTGAGGGCATGAGGAAGTCTGTGCTCTGCCAGTACCTACAAGCTGATGAAAGAAAGGAGCTGGAAAGTGTCCTGAAAGGATCTGGATGGTGAAAAGGTTTGAACATTCTTTTTGGCACACCAATTTAAATTTCTTGTCATCTTCTGAGTGACAGTTTCATTCTCTCCATCCTGGCCTTCTGTACTGGGATGACTGGGATTTGAGAAGGTCCTAATGTTCTCACATGTGCCCAATCAGGTGGAAAGGACTTGCTATTTCTAACCTGGGTAGTTCAATGTCAGGAAAAATGTACACAGTGTTTGTTTAAATATTATACCATCCAAGCAAGCAATTGGTAGCAGTCCTATAACATTTAGGAAAAAATGAATCTCAATTTACACATTTTAAAAAATTCACTGAGTGGTGGCACCCAGAGTTAGTCTTGAATTAAACTGAATCTGTGACTTCTGCTGTGTAATAAAAAGAATGCTATTATTAAAAAAATTGAGGATGTGGTATCTTCTGTATCTTTTTGTAGATTGACAATGGCAGAATAAGGGCCCTTATAAATTCTGCTATCAACAAACTTGGTATACTTTAATGTTTTCAAACATACTTGGCCAAGTAATTCATTTAGATATATTATCTATCAACATAGCTTAAAACCTATATTTTACATTATCTTTGGGAAAGGCTGAGAAATGAATATCTCACAGGTGGAAACCTGAACCCAGAAGCCTAGTGGTCCCTAAGCCACTATATACTCATCTTGGTTAGATCCAAGACACAAAAAGAAAGCAAAACTTCACAATTATATGGGCAATTTAATCCACCCACAGCCCTCCTGCATCATCCTGAGCCCTTTTGGTGTATATTACCTGGTGAGGCTGTCCACACGGATTACATTTCACCAGATGACTGCCAAATCTGTACTTCCTTTGAACTCCATTAGGCCTTAATGGGGGAAGTGAAATGAGTCTTTTGATTCTTGGTACCTAAACTTCACCATCTATAAAATGGGACCTATACTTACATTTCTGAGAGGTACAGTGAAAATGAAGTAAAAGATGCTTGGAAATCACCAGACTGTGTAACATTATCTCAGTGCTGAGTACCACTCTTAGAGGTAATGACTACTATCAGTACTGTGGAGGAAGTGAGGCACATTTAATGTAAAGGAAAGAGATGCTATTTTGAACCATGTTCACACAGATGCCTGTTATGTGAAATTTAGCTCAAAGTTGGAATGATGAAGACAGAGGAAGTGATATAATTCTATCAGTGGGCTGCAGAACTCCATGTCTGTGCTCCATATGAAGATGCAGTGACAACAATAAATACTTAGTTGATGAGAAATCAAAATGCCTCTATATTTTCAATATTTGGTATATTGGTGACTTGGTTTGTTATGTCTTCCTCTCAAGACAAACAAATCTTTTCCTCTTTTGGGATCAGTATAATTTCATTCCACATTTCTGCACATGTTTAAAATTGATATCTGTGTTTATTTTACTACACTATGGCATGGATAATCTGAGATGTATAATATCCTAAATCTTCCAAAATATTATGTCTCTAGGATTCTTTGATTACCCAAAGGAAATACAGAGAAGCTTTATTTACCCATTTTGCTCAATTATGCCCTGCCTAGTTCCAAAAAGAATTTATAGTAGTTTATGGCAAAAAGTATAATGAGAAATATTTTCAACATATTTAAGTTAAAGTTAAGAGAAAATAAAGTAGGAAAAATAAGATCAGGCCTGAAATGACATTAGTAAAAGACATGTCCATGCAATTTGCTACAATTTTATTTAAAACTGAAAGGTTTTATGGAAATTGACAAGCTGAATCTATAAGGCATGTGGGACAGTGGAAGGCAACAAATGGCCCACGTGAATTTTTGTAGAGCATCATGAGGAAAGATTTTGCCCTAATAGGTAGAAGAAGGCAGGAGGAAGCTGGAGGACTTTTGGCAGCATCCCAGCTCATGAGCTTTTTGTTTTGCTCTCTGTTATTTCTTTAATATCTGTACATAGCATGTATGCTGACAGCATTGTTGGTATCATTAACAGATGATTCTAAAAATTTACACATTTTTGTGTACGTATGCAAATATCCCCTCACTCATTCAATAACATTCTTCAAACATTCACTGAAGAACTAAGTACTGGGCATTGTTCCAGACAACAGAGTTAGTTTTACGCAAAAGGCTAATGTGTTCATGTGAATACATTGCACATTAGTGTATTCATTTAGTCCAAATGGTGATTCAGATTGAAACTCTTTCATCATCTTTCTGGGAGGTTAGAAGTGTCCTCTTGCCCTGCTGACCCCAGAACTGTGAATCTATTTTTCTGCATTTCATTTCTGACGGTGCTCAACACAGCTATGGATGAGCTTTATGTCCATTCACAATTTTGAGCTGCATGGAACAGAAACCCATTTATGCTACCTCAAGTAAGGGATTCTATGGAGATACTAGGAGAGGTACTACAGGTGATACTAGGAGAGATGAAATCTCAGAGGAAGATGTATTGGAACCAGGAAATGCAGAGAAGAGATCTGAATGATCCTTGTGGAGGGCAGGTGGCTGGAAGGCTCAGATTAACCCTTTACTTTCCTCTTGTTTTCTGTGGGTTGCTTTCTACACTGACACCATGAATCACCTATCTCATTGTTGAGAAGCTCCTGGGTTATTCGCCTTCTACATGAGCCTGTTGTTAAGATTACGTGTGTCAATAAAGACCTTAAAATAGAGCCTGGCATTGTGTAAGCACTGTACATTATTACTTTTTATTATTGTTTTTGTTGTTGCCTTCTACCTATGAAATTCTGAGTTTGCTCAGAATTTGAACTTATTTGGTGGTCCCAACTACTTTCCTTCCCCTTATTAGTTTATCTTCTCCTTATACTAAAAATGAATGACTGAATCTCATTTTCAAAGTCCCTGAAGAGGCAATCTCATTTGTGCAAGTTTTGGCAGGCCTCTGCACAGTTGGAAGTTCACTTTGATATTGAGCAATGGAGAAGGGCCATGGAGGTAGGATGTTGGGGGAAATCAGAGCATCATGGTACAATAGATGGTACCCAGCTCACAGGACAATCTGGGGTTCTTCCTGCAATACAGACTGTAGCTTGGAAGTTTCTTAGAAAGGACTGGGGTAGTTACTGAAACTGACCTATCTAAAACTAAACCTACTACTATGGTTTAGATATGAGGTATCCCCCAAAACTTCATGTGTAAGATAATGCAAGAAAGACCAGAGGTGAAATGATTGGGTTCTGAGAGTCTTAACCTAATCAGTGCATTATTCCCCTGATAGGAATTAATTGGGTGGTAAACTAGGCAGATGGTGTATGGCTGGAGGAGGTGGCCCATTGGGTGTGCCTTTGGGGATATATTTTGTTCTTGGTGAGAGAAGTCTCTGTTTCCTGGTGCCATGTTCCCAGCTACTTTCTTCCACCAAACCCTTCCACCATGATGTCCTGCATTATATCAGGCCCTAAGGAATGGAGTTGGCCATCTATGGACTAAAACCTCTGAAACGGTGAGCCCCCCAAATAAACATTTCCTCTTTAAAATTGTTCTTGACATGTCTTTTGGTAACAGCAATGAAAAAGCTGACTAAAACACCCATTCTCCTTTGTTAAGACATTTATGTCAAAGATTTGCTTACTGGAATCTTAATGATTTTCAAATAAGAAACCAATGGTGCTGATTTGAATTCATTGTACCCATATATTAATGTAGCTTTATTATTATTTTCAGTTGATTGAGGAATGATTGCAATCTGTGCAGAAATATTTCTATTGAAGAAAGAACCCTAAGTTGTTCCCTGAGCTGGGTGTCATCCACTGTACTAAGAATATCTGGCTTCCCAGACATCCTATTTTGTCCTTAGAGTCTTTCTGCACAGATAGTCATCATGCCTCAATCAACTTGAAAATAATCATGAGTAATGTAATAATGTAGTAATTTAATGAGTAAATTTTGGACTTACCAAGATTATTGTCTCACAAATTGGAAAATTGATCTTATACTTGTTTTTCAATATCTACACATATTAGAAATACCCTGATAATACTCTGAGTCTTGGTGTCAAAGAACTTGAGGTGGAATTCTGACTGTCCCTCAAGAAATGGGGACCATTTTGTAACTTAACCTCTCTGAGACTAATTAGCTTCGTTTCAAAATTTTTCAATATTATTGACAAAGTCTTATTATAGAAATGTGATATAACATGTTTTTCAAAGGGAGATATTCTAGGCCAAATACCAGAGATATAGTAGGTTAAAAAAAAGAACATAAAATTAGAGACCTGGAATTTCTTATTACATTATATTATTTATTTTTAAAAATTATTTCCAAGAATGTGACATATTCCACGAGGATAAAAGAAAGTATAGAAATATGATTTAAACATATATTGAATGAACAAAATACAACAAAAAGTTTTGTTGACTTTGAATGACTATAGGCTACATCTTTGTTTGCAGTAGGCAGAATGACTAATTGGTGACTAAAAGATCTCCTTTACTTTTATTTCTGTTTTGTCAAATCATATTTTTCAGTATACTGAGGATATGCAAAACTCAGGGGCCAAAAGTATTCCTGGGCAGATTGGAGTGTCTTATAGGCCAGAATTTTATTTGCATAAGGGTATGACTCTTTCCTAATTTATGGACACTTCAGTTGTGTTAATACTTTGTGGTTTTTAAGTTGTATTCTTAAATACTGGTGCAATTTGGAAGCATTTTCCCTTGGAGTAAAGACATTACCTAATAGGCTTGAATTAATTTGTCAGAAGGTGAGTTTAGGATACATTTCAGCACTAATAGGCTTTCTTCAAGGATGACACAGAGTAGGAAGGAGAGAGGTGGGAGTGGCACTGCTGAATTACCTGGCTCCCCAACTGAGCCTGGCGACCTTTGCTCACGGAAGATCCCACTACCTGTAGCAGCTATGAACATGCTTTCTGAAATCCAGGTAGACTCAGGGTATTTCTGTTTCTTATCAGCATATCCTCAGAGCAGAAATGTAAAATGAAACTTGAACCTAGAAAAGCTCACTGATGGGAATTTTGCTGGTGTTTTGTTTGATTTTTTAAATATTTTCATTAGCAAATATATGGGAATCTTATTATCTTGTTTTCATCCACCTCTTCTTTATCCTTTTATGCTTAGGGATTTCACAAAAAGCACTGTTATCTCTATTTTTGACTTGGTCAGAAATTATCATGAAAAACAAAAATATTAGTTAATAATGGGTATATACCGAACATGTACTTGTTGCCAGAAATGATAAATAAAATGTATTATTTAATCCCAGTGAAATTCCACAAATAGCTACTTTAGATTTATTTTACAGGTGAAGAAATATGAGGTTTAGAGATGTTAAATATTTAGAAGTCAAGGTTGCAGAGCTAGTAAATCACCAGCTTGGACTCCAATTGAGGCCCTTCTGTTTCCAGAGTTTGAGAGCATGTACTGTTGGTCTGAGGAGGTAGGGAAAGTGGGAGCCTGTTAGTCAGCTTTCTGCCACTATAAAAAATGCCTGAGATAATTAATTTATAAAGGTAAAATGTTTATTTTGGTTCATGGTTTTGGAGGTTTCAGTCCATGACCTATTGAACCTGTGGCTTTGTGCCCATGACAAGGCAGCACTTCATGGTGGGAACACATGGTGGAGCAAGGTTCCTCACCCCATGGCCAGAAAGCAAAAAAGAGAAGAAGGAAGGGATTAGGGTCCCATAATTCCCTTTGAAAGCTTGACTCTAATGACCTAAAGACCTCCCCATCGTGTCCCACCTCTTAGAGGCTCTATCATCTCACATTAGCTATATCTTGGGGATCAAGCCTTTAACACATGGGCCTTTGGGGGACACTCAAGATCCAAACTATAGCAGAGCCTTTACAAAGAAGAAAGGGATTCCCCAAGGAGAATGTCTGTGAATTTGTGTGTGTTGATGGGGTGGTGATTAAAAGTACCTTGCATTTATAAGCACAGCATTTGCAAATCTGTGCTTGTTTTCTACACCTCAGGAATGTTCCTACAATTAGAGTGTCTCCTGACTTGGGTGAGTAGTGAAGGTGAATACTTTTTATTTTGTGTCTTGGGGCTGGCCTTTCTAATAATAGGGATTACTAGGAGAGAATTTGGCATAGCTTTTCACATAAATGTCTTCAAAAATGTTTAAAAATATATCATATTTAGTTAAGAACTGACATTACCCCAAATTGCTCATTTCATCAGACAGTCCCCAACTTGGCAACACTACCATTCACAACTCATTTTTTTCAGTTGATTGTTTAAAAACTCAGACCACATTTTAGAAATAGTATTATAAATGGCAGTTAGGATTCCAGGATACCTCATAAAAACCTACTTAATGCATAACATAGCTGAAATATTTTGTGTTTATAATAAAATAGTAGAGAATAATGCTATTGTAATGCTAGAAATTAAGTAATAATGGTGGGCTAATTAACTTTTATGTATTTTGTGTGGCCTATAGCTTGAGGAAATTTAGTAGAATATGAGAGCTAAGAGCTCACTCAATTTAGAACATCTGTTTTAAATATTATTAACTCTATGGCCTACTTTCTGTGTGGGTAGGGGATAAGGTATGACTTACTAAGCCTCAGTTTACTCAACTATAAAATAAGGGTAAAAAATACTTCATAAGATTGATATGAGGATTAGATGTGAGGATTAGGTGAGATAATATGAGGAAAGTACTAGTGTTGTAGAACTTGACACAGAGTACCGGCTTATGATAACTCTTATAGATATGATTGATGGCTGCTGATTATTAAACTCTTCCCACTGAATGGACAGTGTGTCAAGGATTTTGCCTGTAGTTTAAACCTAATAGCCCAGTGAGGAATTAGTCCAATTCCACAAAAGTCATAGTTGAGGTGCTCTAAGATTAAACAATTTACCCCAAATCACATAAAAATGTGTCAACTTGTCTGAACTACAAGGTGCCCAGGTATTTGGTTAAATATGATTCTGGTTGTATCAATGAAAGTATCTCTGGATGGATTAATATTTGAATCAGTAAACTGAGTAAAGCATATCACCTTCCCAATGTATGTGGGCCTTGTCTAATATGTAAAGGGCCTGAATAGAACAAAAAGACCAAAGAAGAGAAAATTATCTCTTTTTACCTAGTAGCTTCCAGCAGGAACATCATTTTTCTTCTGCCTTCAAAATTGAACTATCAGCTCTCTAGGTTTTCTCCTTGCCAATTATAGAGCATGGGATTTCTCAACCTTCATAATTGCATGAGCCAATGCCTAACAAAAAAATCTCTTTAGATGCATCGATAGTGGAGGAATGTGGTGGGGAGAGATCCCATTGTTTCTGTTTCTCTGGAAAATACTTACTAGTAAAGTCATATGAAAGGTGGAAGAATGAGAAGACCTGGTAGGTAGGTTTGAAAGCCAAGAATCCTCTGAGGTCCAGCTCTGACTTCCTATGGGTCCACAAATTGGTCTGTCCAGCTCATATTCTCTGCAGAATGGTGCTGCCCAAAGCAGCGATGGGGATATCAGTGTTACCAAGGCCAGGAAAGGGAAGGAGAAAGAGTGGGGAAAAGCATTCCAAGCTGAGGGAATTGTATGCACCAAGGCAGAAATGGGTCTCCAGTTCTTATCAATTATTGCTTAATTTAACTTTGGAATTCCACCAAGGCTTAACTTTGGAGTTCCTCCAAGCTGGAGACTTCTTTTAACTTACTCCAAAACTTAGTCCTACCATGTCCACATGACTTTAAGGCCTCTAGCACCATGCCCGGTGCACAGTAGACATACAATAAACCCTGTAACTCTATATAAACTGTGATGACACTTGCATAATTTTGTCTGCTGCTTTCAATGTCTTCAGGCTTCCTTGAGAAGCAGAGATGAAATGTTTGGTTTCTGGAGATTTCCTAAATGGCAGAGCCACAGCACCACCACTGAACTTCAAAGTGATTCCTTGTGTTAGGGTGCAGGGAAAAAACATGGTTTTGCTAACTATAGATGCCAATAAAGAAAGGTAAAAATGTGACACTCCATAGTACACTCGAACCCACCACTATGTTTTTCCTGGCCAGAAGGAGTTCCTTTCCTGCTTTACTAACTTGGCTCTCAGCTTTTCCCTTTCAGAAACTGATCTTCACCAGGTGGGGTTAAAGTATCTTCGATGCAATGATTATGTTCATTGATTTAGATGCCTCTCAAGTTTCAACTCACAAACTTGGTTTTACTCATTTTTTTCCTGGCTCAGAGTAAATCTTTATTTTATATACAATTAAGGCTTACCCAAGCCCCAATGCACAGAAACATGGCATGATTCTGAAAGTACAGATTAATCAATTCAATCTAAACAATCATATAGAGACTAAGAAAATGATAGCCATCATAGAAAATCTGGAAAACACAAAGAAGCTAAAAAGAGATAATGCTTTCTTAAGTAACACCAGCCAAAGAAAACCATGGTCCCTACCATTACCATTTTATAATAAATTAAGTATAGAGGTATTTTTTAATGTATTAATGTGAGGTTCACAGTGCAAGGTGTCAGTCACTTCTTTGATCTCATTACAGATCCCTGCTGCCTTGCCATCAACTCTGCCAGGCCTGGGGTCTGCAGGTGCCGGGGGGCTGTGTGGCATAGGCAGCATGGTCTGCAGCTGCTCTACGACTGTCACTACTGCATTTCTTTCTTATGAAAATACCAGAAAACTTAGGATGCTGAAAATACCCAATGCAGGCTCTCTTTACTGGAATGCATGGCGTCCTGTTGTTTTCTGAGCTTCCTGACTGGTTGAGGTCAGTCTTGAAAAGGTGACAACCTTATCTACTTAGGACCCAGTTGCCCTGTCCTCTCTTCCCTTCCACATGCTTTTTCTCCTTACAGAACTTCTGACACAGATATTTGTACATGGAAATGATACCCAGAAAGCTGAGAGACTGCAATCTCTCCCCTTATCTACTTGCTTGTGGCTGCTGACAACAGAGATATATAACTTCTGGGGTACATCCAACACGTTAAGGGCTGGAACATCCATATATCACCCATTTCTTTCTTTCAAGAAGAGTTTCCTAATTTTTGCAATCACTTGGCAGGTCTGTATTTCACTGCTTCATCTACTTTCTCCCCCTCACTGATTGCTGATATGAATGTGGGGAGCAAAGGATCAGTTTTAAGACTTTTGCCTGGTCTTTGCAGTTGCTACCAACTATTTTTCCAAAAAGCCACAAATAAAAACAGGCCCTGCAATGAATGAAGTAAACAGAGATCTTATAGAAATCAATGAATTGGTGTCTAGAAATACGTTTTTCCTTTGTATGCAGCCTCTTGGCAAAATACGCACATTTTCACTAACCTATATGCTTCAATTACTGACTTTTATTGCATTTTAAAATTATTTTATATCCAACCCACAGTCACAGAGAGATGTGGCAATCATCCAATTTTTTTTCTTTTTGCTTTAGTGTTCTTCTTCCATGGATTAGGACAGAAGCAGACTTAAAGTAGAATTTTACTGGGAAAAAAAATATACTTTGGCATAGTTTGGCATAGGCCAACTGTAAATATAATGCTTTAGTGTTTAGCAGTTGCCCATTGAAATGTGAAATTGCCAGAAAAAATGTTTAAAATGATTCTCTACCCCTATTAATGAACGACTCCCAGGAGAAGGAAATAATGTAAAACTCAACATATGCCAACAGCTGGTGTGAATATGAAGAGTCGTTGGAGCTTGATTAAACTCATCAGATTTAGTTCCCTCATCCTGCCATACATTTCAAGTAGAGTGATGCCTGAGCTCTGACGAGTGGTAAAGAGACTAATATTAAAACTAAACATCTAGATACATGTTGTGCATATCAGGGAAATTGACTTGAATGGTTATTCTCACATTCTAGTGACCACATGAATTCCTCATCTTCTCTGGAATTTCTCTTTGAGTTAGTTTGAGTCATGTGGGAAACTTATGCTTGCTATTTTATGATAATCAAACCTACTTTTAAAGACAAAATCATATTATCATCACTAATATTCTTAAAGTTGGGTCTATTTAGAGATTATCAATAGATCTACTAAAACCAACCAAGCACATATAGTAGCTGACTCTTTTGATCATTGCCTGTAGATTCATTTTAACCTAAACCATAGAGGTCACATGATGGAGTCCTAAGTTTGAAATCATTGGGCACTCGTGGAGAGACTCGACCTGCCATGGTTCTATTTGCACTGAAATAGAGAACCATTAAGAAGACAAGATGTGTAGGAAAGACCGTATGCCCTTAAACTGGTCCAAGGACAAGGTTTCAGTGTTAGAGGGGTGATACTCCTGAGACTCATGTGGTACCCATCACTTATGTAAGTTCTGCCGAGTGGGAAGAGAAGGTGGCAATTAAAACTGATGGTGCGGGGCTGGGATTGTAGCTTAGCGGTAGAGCGCTTGCCTCGCATGCGTGAGGCCCTGGGTTCGATCCTCAGCACCACATATAAAGCAATAAAATAAAGACATTGTGTCAAAAAAAAAAAAAAAAGACAGGTCTATAAAAAAAAAAAAAAAAAAAAACTGATGGTGCTGCTTCACTAAATGGCTGAAAATCCAAAGCTGTGTTTGTCAGCTTTGTGTCTCTGAGACAAAATACCTCTGAGATGAGCAACTCTTAAGGAGGAAAGATTTACTTTCACTCACAGTTTCAGTCTGGTCACTTGACCCCATTTGCTTTGTGCTCTTGGTGAGGCCAAGCATCATGGCAGGGAACACGTGCTGGATCAGTGCTGCTTGCCTCATGGTGGCTGGGAAGAAAAAGAGAGAGAAGAGATGGGGCCAGGGTTCCACTATATCCTTCAATGGCATGTTCCCAGTAACCTTCCTCTAAGTTTACAAAGGCTCCACTGCTTTCCAACAGCATCATAAGCTGGAGACCAGGCTTTGGGGGCCATTTGAGATCCATACTACTCCAGTAGTAGAGTGTGGGTAGCTATAAAAATAGAGAAATGCTATTTTCATTGTTATTGTGGATCTATTGTTTATTTCCCAATTTGTAATTATCCAAGAAGCCATAGACCTGGTCCTTTAATGTTTAAAACAATTATTTATTGTGTATTCTCACAAATATGTTTGAAATATTTGTCTAAAGATTCTAGATTATCACAGGAGCTTTATTGACAGGAGTTTTATCTGTAGTGTAGTAGTTAAGGAGAAGAGGCATCGAAATAAAATTGTTGTGGATTTGAGTCCCTATCTATATGACTTCGGTCATGTCACTCATCCACTCTAAGTCTCAGTTTCCTATTCTGTACTGGAGCGTTGATTAAATACCTAGTACATTATCTTATCACCATTGAATTTCTGGTTCATCTAGTATGAATCCTGGGGAATTAAATCTGCTCTACTTTTCTGGGAAATTTTTCCATCTACTAAGAAAGGCTCAGATAACTGTACATACAATAGTCCTTTAGATAAAAATTGGCCAGGGTAAAAGAGAAAATAAAATATTGACCCTTCAGAACATTGTCCTGTGATTCTTTGTTTATGCCTCTTGGGAGCAGCAACTGTATTATGAAGTAGAAATTGTTCCTAGTAGGCCCAACTTAAAGTCTAAATCTTTTTTAAAAATTCTTATTTGTTTTTCTTCTACAAACTCTATAATCTTTCTCCAATTTCTTATGTATTCTGTTTATTTTTTAACATTCACCTTCTTTAACCTCTTTCATACTCTCACAGAGCCTAACTTTACCCACATTATGGAAATGTTATGGATTGATTGAAAGGGGGAAAATAAATTCTTTACTTCTTTAATCATTTTCTTTTCTGAAAAGCTCTTCTCTGATCTCCCTGTCTCCCATATTATAGCCCTCCAAACTAGAGCAAGAATAACTTTTCTACAGACAAGAATGACCATTCCTCTTCTAATTCTTCCTACTCAAACTATTTCAGTGGTTCCTCAGGTCCTCTAAGACAAAGGTCACACATCTGTGCCTGGCTTACATGACCCTTTGCAATCTAGCTCCTGCCTGTTTCTTGATTCTTTCGATTCCTCTATCTGGAAACTTCTGAAGCACCCCCTTGTCTTGTTCTAGAAATCTTTACTCTTGCTCCTGGCCTGCCTTCAGGAGCACATCCTCTTCTCTCTGCCATGTGGCTGACCACTGCCCCTCAATCGAAAGCCAGAACATGCCTGCTTATTCCAGAAAGTCCTCTCTCTCCCTCTTACTCTGTGCAGTCTGGTCAGGTGTCCTTCATACAGGACCCAAAGAGTCTGTGATGGGGATGAAAGGAGATAGAAGGCATGAAAACACATGACACATAGTAGGTTTTCAACAAATGTTAACCTTCTTCTAGTGATGAAGAACCACTCTGAACATTCTGATTATTTATTTCTGCACGTCTTTCAGAATTTCTTTTAAAAATTTATTCCATCTTTCTTCAACCCAATGCCTTTCCAGACCTTGTTCAAACATGCTGTGTATCTTGTCAGGTATATGAATTACTATCCAACTGAAATTTATTTTCCAAAACATCCTTATCAGTCCCTTATTCCAGGATAAATGTGGCCTTATCTTTACACTTTAATAGATAAGGTTCTAAGGATCTTTTTAAAGGTCTCCTCCAGCTCTAACATTCTTTGATTATAAGATTTATTTTTTTAAAAAACCTCTTAACTCAGGTGAAGTCAAATTTCTGGAACCTGATTATACAATTTAAAGATTATCCTGGGCCTTAGTTCCTCCTTCTCCTCCTCCCTTTGCCTCCTTTTCCTCCATACCCTTTAGTCATTCTTACTCCTCATAAACTCTCAGGCAGAAAGGCAGAAGATGCAGTGCTAACCTAGCAGCATTAGGAAGATGCATAATGGGAGAGGTTGAAAGTGCCAGTTGAAAAACATTTATCAGGTTCATCATAGCTCCACCTCTTTAGATCAGAAAGGTTAGCTGGAAGATTACTATGCTTCCTCTAATGTTTTAAAATAACAAATACTTCATCCAAATAATTCATTAGCTTCCCACCATGACAGCTGCCATGGCATTCAATTCCCTTGTCTTCTTTTCAATCTTCAATCCTCTTCCCTAACCAAGCCACCTTGGGGTTGTCTTTCATCTACTTCTCTCTCTGTGCTCTGTCACACTCACACTCCTCTACTTGGTGAAATGTGGAAGGAAGGACATGAGGACTTGGAGGCTTGGAACATTTAGCCGTTTCAAACTGGCACCTTCTATTCCCTCAGGAAACCCGACTGAAATTGCCAGTGAATGCTATAAAGAGATCTCCTAGTTGTAATGTCTGAAACTGACCTGGAGATTTTATGTAGAACTCTGCAATGTCAGCAGCTGCTTAGCTACACATTATTCCACACACAACCCCTTTTATAGCTTTGACTTAGAGCCAACTTCTGTTTCCAGCTCCAGTGCCAAAAGCCAATGGTTGCTTTGGTTCAAGACAGCTCATTCTGTCCTAGAACTTTCTTTTCTATTCAGCTGACAGAGGCAGAACTCTGGGGCCCTTAATTATCCCAGGGAACATCCTGATGCTGCTTGCAGCCTTAGACTGGTCCGGGTAGCAAGTCCAAAGTCTGCTGTTCTTAGGACTTTTCTGTCCACGTCTACAATTTGTCACAGGTGTCTTCACGGTGGAGGAGCCTGGCAAAGAAAACCACGGAATCCAGTTCTGGTTTGAGTTTAATCATTACTGATTTTTGTTTTCTTTTTATACATGGCCAAGTATGCTTTGGCAAAGATTACTACACTTGAATTGGAGGGAAATGTGTGTAATGTGTGATCAAACCCTCTTCTAAAGCATTTAGCACCTTATGTCACTTCATAATATGGCAGCCCCCAGGCTGGTCTTGCTCCCAGTCTATGCAAGATAAAGGGAGAGGTCGAGTCGGTGGCCCACTATGGCAAGGAAAAGAATGTGGCCACATTGCCAGAGTAGTGTCTTCGATTAAGGTAGTGGCCCTGCTTTTGAGTGTTGATGGCAATGTAATATTCCTTAATTATGTCATATATGCATGTGTGACTTCACACAATCTTCCCAATGGCCCTATTTTATTCATGGCCTTATTAGTATGGTAGCAGTCTTGTCCCCACTTTATAACTGAAGAAAATGCATAAAGAACATACATGGTGTTTCTAGGATCATATAGCTGGTACAAACAAGGATAGATCTTGAACCATATGATGTGCCTAGCTTATGTTTGTACAGTATTTATACTCTTCCTTGGGGTTTTGCAACATGGTATTCTTCCTCTTTGGTCACTTCTCCAAGTTATGGTTTCTATATTTAAGTTTAATGTAATCACTATGTTTTCAATATCTATCATTAACTGGTGATTGAGTGAATTCTGTCAATAATTCAATAGGTCTTTGCAAATACCTTACCAAAACCTGAGGCAGATGGGGATCCTTGTGGCCATATAATGTTATGGTGAACACAGCTGTAAAAATTTGTTACGAAGGAGGTATAAAAAGGAATTTACCAGGCACTGGAGCAGGTCACAATGAGCATCCTAGTTCAGAGGATCAACTGGAGAGTGGAGGATAAGTAGGAGTTAGTCCTGAGACAAAGCAACAAGAACATTCTAAGTTGGGGAGAAGTATATTCAAAACTGGGAGCTCCATTAAAAACAGATCTACAAGGTTCCCCCACAAATCATACCTGGAGTCTGAAGCACCTGACTATGACCCCAAGGCTACATACACATTGGCATCTGAAGAGTGAATGTGACCTGGATCCTGGAGCCAGATGGCCTTAGAAATATTGAGTGCCATCCCTGGTTAGCCTCCTCCTCAGTGCATCTCTGTGGAGTGGAGAAGCAGCTGGGAGCCAAATTTGGAGTGTCAGGGAGATTCCAGGTAACACAAGGAGAGAAAGGACAAACTGACTCCAAACCATTGTGCATCAGCCGAAGATCCCTGGAAGAATGGAAGTCAGGATAGAGTCTTACATAGAAATAAATCCACCCAGCTCGTCATTTAGAGAAAGAAGTCAAGTGTCCCAGTGGGTTCTGTGTTTCTTTCAGAATTTTTTTTTCAAAGTACGCGTTATTCATTAATATTTAAAGTGGGATGTGTGCTATAGGATGGTTCAGGACTATGCCTAATTAGGAATAGAAAGGAATGATCCTGATGCACTTTATTTCTGGCAAGTTGGTGATCCTTGAGTCACTGGGTTCTTGCCGTCATGATGAAAAATTTCTCTTTTGCGTGAGGCATTGTCTCTATGAATATCTTTGGTTTTGGTAATGTTAAGCCAGAATTTTCTGATGAAGATCTGCAGATTTGTTTATGGGGTCACTCCTCACTAGAGGTGAAAAATGAGTTAGGTGGTTACAGGCAGTCAAGCAAGCAGCTCTTTTGTGAGTCTGATAAGAAAGGAGAATCATTCATTCTAGCATCTCTCAAATATTTGATGATGATTGCATACCAGGTATAGATCCAGGTACTAGAAAAATACATAGCTTGCTGGAGCCCATTGTGGCATTGTGATTTCTTGCAGAGAGAGGCTGAGAAAGGGAAAAGACTAAAAAGGGTGCCAAGAAAGGGCCCAGGACCAGGCACACCTGCTTTCCAGGTGTATGTGGTAAGCAAATGGGGTAAAGAACACAGACACCAGGGAAGAGTGCTGACATAAGGAAGATAATAAATGTTCTGAGACTTCAGCACCATGGAAGAGTTTTAACACATCGCTGCCAGGGCTTAGTTCTCTCTCTGATTCATATCTCTTCTCTGCTATGGGATCACTTGGTTCTTTAGCCTGTAGAATTACTGACTGATTCCTTCCTGGTCAGATTCTTTTTAGCTATACACAGACTCCTCTCTTGTAATGAAAACCAGGTTTCCTGTTACAGTTTGCTTAACATTCAGGTAACATGTTGCCGTCTGGAATGAGCAAGTGTTGAGTTTGAGTCATATTTTCCACATTGATGCTAAGCCTTCCTGCTTCCTATGTCTGGTGTTGAAGGGGAGACTAGGAAATAAAAAACTGCAGCTAGGTCAGAAAATTCATTTCTCACCCAAAGGGTTAATTGGCTTCTGGAGGGAACAAAGACATGGAGCTATTGCGGCTGCTTTCTGAGTACAAGAGAGTGAAGTGAGGAGGCTGTGAAGCCACCATGAGGGAGGACCCTCTGAGCCTCTGTCAGTGGGGAATGGATTCCTCGGTCCACAGAGCACAGTACGGGGGGAAATCTGAAGAAGCCATCTGATCATCTGTATCTATGAGAACCGTGTTTTGAGCTGCCTTTTGAGATGCTCACAGAAAGCCTTTATGTCTCTGATTGAAATGGGCAAATTGGGGGAAAAAAAACTTACTGGGAAATATTTTTTTTCAAGGGATATGGTAAGTAGGAATGAATGTTTAGGGAAAATGTCTCATGATCAGCAAATTGCAAAGTTCCATGCCAACACAAGGATTGTGTGCACACTGAACAAGAATTGTTTTTGGTACTGAAAAACTTGAATAATTTTAAAAATAGTTATTGGGACTTATTTAATTAGAATTATTTTCCTTCCTAGGGCTAGAGATTTCATTCAGTGGAAGAGCACATGCTTAGTATGTGCAAGGCCCTGGGTTCAATTCCCAGCATCAAATAACAACAACAACAACATTATTTTCTGTTCTTTCTAAAGCAAATATAAAGTAACGAAAGTCTGAATAACTAGAATGCATATATAAAGACATACACATAATATGCACTGTACACATACACGTCCAACACACATATACACGTATAGCAAAATGTGTATACAGATACACATATATGCACATTCAACACGCACTAACATATACATACACGTTTACAAATATGCACATCCAGTGTACACCTACACACACCGACATACACCTTTTCTTGTGTGTGTGCATGCGCGCGCGCGTACACACACACACACACACACACACGCACACACAAAGGGCAGGATGTGGATGGAGAATTGCCCACATCTGGAAGTACTTAGAACCTACTTTCTTATAAAGCAGGCAAAATTACTTTTTTTATTTGTTTGGTACCAGGGACCTAGCCCAGAGGGGCTTAACCACTGAGCCACATCCCCAGTTCTTTTCATTTTTTATTTTAAGACAAGGTTTCACTAAGTTACCTAGGCCTAACTTGTCGAGGCTGGCTTTGACTTATGATCCTCCTGCCTCAGCCTCCTGAGCCCTTGTGATTGCAGGTGTGCTCTACCACACCTGGCAAAATTACCTTTTAATGAGGAAAATATCTTTAAGTTAATTAAGAAAAAATATAAGGCCCTTTGGGTAGCTTAGATAGGAAAGTGAATGTTAGGACTGAGACACTTGCAGAATGGGGGAGAAGCTCCTAAAGGGGAAAAAGCCTGGTGGGCGGGAAGGATGGGCCAATAAGGAGCTCCCCGTGGTTCTGAATGGTCCACAGGCTTTCTGGACAGTGATGCTGAAAATTGAACTTAGAGTTATTTCTTCTTTGATATGCAGTTCCTCTCAGCTACCCCCAAACTTTGCAGTCCATTTCTCTAGGATTGCGTTTTGTCAGGCACAAAGGAAGAGTGGAGAAGAATGGCAGGGTGGAGGCCCTTGAACCTAGAAGTGCAGGGAGGTGGGACACATAGCTACAGGGATGGGGGTGCAGGTGACAAAGCCCATTTCCCAATGTGCATTTGAAAGTGACACTGGATGATGAGAACCGGCTAGGGGAAAGGGAGGGGATCCTGGCTTTCTCCTCCATCACTATGTTGCTATCTTTTTGATCAGAAAAATATTTCCAGCCACTCTCAACCACGTTGCTTGGCCCCCTCCCATATGTTTCTGCATGGCTGTCTGTGAGATGACAGAGAGGTTAGTGAGCATCTTCTAAATCTTCAGATTGCCCTTGGCCGGAAGAGTTCTGAATGTTTGTGTGGCTGCGAAGAGGAGTCTGACCCCTAGAGGGTGATCACACCCTATTGTAAAGGGGAGGGCACGGGAAAGGCAGAAACAAAGATCAGAAAACAGTCCTACATTCCCTAATTCCAGTTGCAGTTGCTGGGTAATGACACTTCTGTATCCACGTGGTCACCACCGCCTCTGTCTAGTGACATTCCTCAGATTGAAAGGCAGCTTCCTCTCTGGACTTGGAGTTTGGTGCCTTCGAGATGCAGGGAGCTAAGAGCCAGTAAGCCCCAGGACTTCCTCTCACCCACAGGAGGTTGAGGAACAATGCTGGGGTACAGGGATTCCTTCTGTTTCTGCAGCAGAGAGCAGCCACCCCTGATGAGAACAGGCTTTTTCTGCAGACATGGAGAGCAGCCAGGCAGACTGCCAGGGGAGGGAACATAAACCTCCTCAGGGTGACTTGGACACTGAAAACTAGGAATTGGAAGCAATAACACAATCGACGTTCATCCAAATATAACTGACTCCCAGTAGAGCTCTGGTACAGCTCCCTACCATGAGGCGCAGAGTTGAAAATGGAGTAGAGAATTAACACCATCCGGTCTCCGCATGACACAGTCTTCCCTCCAGCACCAGCCTCCTTGAATGCAACTCAGTGAGGAATCTGACCTCTCTCCTCTTAGTTATGTGGAGACTGGTGAGTCTACAAACTGTCTTCCTACCCCCAGCAAGCTGGGGCATGTCCCCAGCATCCTCCAGTAGAAAATGGTGGCAGTACCCCACACCATGATGGACAGGAAAATACTTATTTTGCAGCCTGTCCACAAAAACAAGCAAAAAGCCAAAGCAAGACAAAAATAAACCAAAAACAAACCAAAGCTGTTTTATGTGTACTTTCCAATGACTTTGACAAAATTATGCATATGTATAACAACCATCATGAACAACATAATAGAACATTTCAATCAGTCCCAAAGGTTCCCTTATGCCCCTTCCCAGTCAGTCCCCCTAATTCCCAGCCCTAGACAACCACTGATGTTTCTCTCACTACAGATTGTTTTGTCTTGCCTAGAGTTTCATATCAATGGAATTATATATTATGTGCTCTTTTGTATTATGCAGTATGTGTCTACTTTCTGTCATTCAGCATGTTCTTGAGATTCATCTACGTTGTTGTATATCAGTAGTTCATCCCTTTTTATTTTTAGCTAGTACCAATGCTTCTAGACTTGCGAAAGTGCTATGTCCTCATAAATCCATTGCAAACTGAAAACATCACATATTGAAAATGCATTTAATACACCTCACCTATTGAGCATTATAACCTAGTCTAGCCTACCTTAAGTATGCTCAGAACACTTACATTAGCAAAATCATCTAACACAAAGCCTATTTTATAATAAAGTGTTGAATATCTCATACAATAAATAGTGCACTGAAAGTGAAAAACGGAATAGTTATATGGATTCAAGAGACACAGATAGGTATTTTGGACATCTAATGGGTTACAAAACAATATCCAAAACACACTGGCAACCCAGTTCACTGCGGAGTATTGGTTGTTTACTCTCATGATTGCCTGGCTGACTGGCAGCTGGGGTTGCCATACTAGCTGCCTAGTATGGTTAGAGAGTATTCATTGAGTAGCAGAAGCCTAGGAAAAGACAGGAATTCAAAATTTAAAGTATGATTTCTCCTGAATGTGTATAGCTTTCACATCATCATTACACTGAGAAATCTTAAGTGGAATCATCATAAGTCAGATGCTTTCTATATTCCATATGTGGATGAGTCACTATTTACCTATTCACAAGTTGATGGACATGGTGTTACTCCCAGTTTCTTACTATTATGACAAAAGCTGCTCAGAACATTCATGTACAAATCTTTGTATAAATTAATGTTTTGATTTCTCTTAGGTAAATAACTAGACACAGAATTGCTGGTTGTATGTAAAGTTTGTGTTTAACAAAAACTGCTTTTCGATTAGCTGCACCATTTTGCATTCTGACTGATATATATAATAGTTCCAGTTGCTCCACATTTTCTCCAATGCTCAACACTGTCAGACTCTTTATTTGGCCATTCCACAGAGTGTGGCATGGTCTCTCCTTGTGACTGTTGATGCTCAGCATCTCATCAAACACTGATTAGTCATTTGATATCTTCTTTGTGAGGTGTCTGCTCAAAGATTTTCCTCACTTTTTATTAAGTCATTTGTCTTATTGCTTAGAAGTTTTGGAAATATATTCTGGCTTGTTCTTTCAGTTTTCTTAGCAGTATTTTCAAAGAGCAGAAGTTTTTAATTTTCAGGAAGTATATTTTATCCTTAATAGTTTGTCTTTGGGGTCCTACATAAGAAATACTTGATCCTCCCAAAATAAGGATTTTGTCCTGTACTTTTTGCAAGCAATTTTACAAATTAGCTCTTGTATTTAGGTTTATAATCCATTTAGAATTAAATTTTGTTTATGGCATGAAATAAGGATTGAGATTCTTGTTTAAAGTATATGGCTATTTACTTGTTGCCACATCACTTAATAAAAAAAAAAAAACTATCATTTCTCCTATGAATTAACTTAGTGCCTTTGTGAAAATCAGTTGAACATATCCATGTGCATCTACTTGTGGTTTCTTGATTTATTTATTGTTTATTAGTCTGTGCTATTAAAACAAAATACCATAGACTGAGTGGCTGAAAAACAATAGACATTTATTTCTCAGAGTTCTGGAGACTGAGAAGTCCAAGATCAAGGTGCCAGCAGACTTGACATCTGGTAAGCACCATTTTCTGGTTCATAGAGGGCACCTCCTTGTGGTGTCCTTGCATGGTGGAGGGAAGAAAGCCCTCTATTAGAAGGTATTAAGCCTACTCATGCTCTTTTCTTATGACCTATCAATTCCCAAAGACTACCCCCCCACACATACTTCCAAATTCCATCATATTGTGGATTAGATCTTAATATGTTTATGAGGACGCAAACATTAAGACCATAAAAATCTAGAATTTTAGAATGTTAATTCTTTTACTTATTTTGTAGTAAGTCTTGAAATCAGAGTAATTCCTTCAACTTTGTAATTTTTTTTTCTAAATTGTCTTGGCTATTCCAGATCCTTTGTATTTCCATATAAGTTGTAAAGTTAATTTAATTTCTACAAATAATGTACTGTAATTTTGATTAGGATTGTGTTATTGATAAATTTGGGAAGAACTGACATCTTAACAATATTGACTCTCCCAATACATGAACACAATATAAATGCATTTAGGTCTTATTGAGTTTCTTTCAGTCTTTTTTTTTTTTTGTATATTTCAGTTTATACAACTTGTACCTACTTTGGTAAGTGTATCTTACGTCTTTCTTGTTTTTTTGGTGTTGTAGATGATGTTTTTGTTTCAACTGCTATTTATTGTCTTATATTGAAATAAAATGAGCTTGATATGTTCCAAATTGCTTCTGCCTAATGGATCTGTTCAAGATATTAGTACCCATATCTCTTCTTTCTCTGTATATAAAATGCAAATAATGTCTATTGTACTTAAAAATATCATAGATTAAATAAGACAACTCACTCTGAGATTTATCTAATGAGATGCTGGCACTTAATGGGATGATTACTGATCTCAAAACAATTTTCTTTTTAAAAAAATAAAACAAGAGAGAAGAAAACAGTAAAAATTCCAGAACTATTATTTGCACTGGAAGAGCTTCCATATATTGCTCCCTCTCTCCTCTTTGCTTCTCCTTACGTATAGCCTTGGCATGCCTGGTTGTGTATTGAGATCAGTGTCAGCATAAGGACCATTTGCTACATATATGGCAAAGGAAAAAAACAAGTCATAATACATCCCCAAACCACCCTCAACAAAAGGCTTTGCTTATTCTGCTTATGTGATTGAAGATAGATTTTTATATGTAAATCGCCTCAGAGTCAAGGAAGAAAATCAGAGAAACCTAATTGGAGAAGCTGATTTGTGACTTTCTTTGGAAATCTCTGATCTTAGATTCCTTCTCCTGGTGGGCTACATTGTTATTTTGCAAGCTCCACTATAAAGTAAGATAAAGAGCAACAGAATATTTACAACTTTTGTTTTGCTGTGTCTTACTTTGGGTGAGACTAGTGTTTAAACCTCAATACCTGTAAATATGCTAAATAGACAATGATACAATCATGAACAATTACATGGATGCCTATTGGCTTTTCTTGGGACACCTTTGTTCATGCCAAGAGCTGTCACTGTGTGGATGTAGATGAATTATTTTCTGGGAGTAAGAAGTGAAGAAAAGCAAAGGACATCTCCTTTGTTTCTTTAACCTTGGGGGAACAGGATAAATCTGGTTTTGGCATCTCTCTGAGGAAAAGAATATCTTGACACATACATAGAGCTCTTAGAGCAAGCTTCCTATCCATTGGCAAGAAAGGGCAAGATTCTGCATACATCTAAATAATCGGCATAGCACTGAAGTGTCTGCCTATGGCAGACTGCTCACCAGGATATAAATCATGCTGCTTGCCATGTGGAACACATCAGGCATAGAGTATGACTCCAGTTCACCTAATGAAATGGCTTCTATGAAGTTTGTGTAGATAAATTCAAGCAGCATTGCTATTTTGCTCATGATCCAATTTTGAGATCAGAGCTCAATGGACAATGCTACATCCATAATGAAAAACTAAACATTTCTCTGTGGAGATACACAGAGGCAAGCAATTGATCAGTGTATTTTATGTGTACAAGAAACCCACACACTCCTCCTAAAAGTCAGGGGCAACTGGTGTGAGTTTTGGCATCCATCCTAACTACTATGCTTGTTCTCAATTTATTCTCACACTATAAGGTACAAGACCCCCTTGCGGGCAATGATTGCAAGGACTCTGCCTACCCTGGGGAGAAATTATGCCTCTGGAATCACTTCTTTTTCCCCAGGGTGTTGTATGTTGCTAAAATATTCTTAGCATTGAAGTTAGGATTCCTTTGATATTGCCCCCTGACTTTTCCTTTAAGCAGTATAGGACAAAAATAAAGCAAAAGGCATCTTACTTTTCTTTTCCTTGTGTTATCTAAAGGATAATTTTCTATGCCATTTTCCAAGGGGTCCAGACTCAGAATCTGTACAGAGGATCTTTTCTTCCTAAGAAAAGTTGCGGCCAAGAAAAGTTGAGACTTGGTAAAAGGGACAGGCATGTGGAATCTTCCCAGTGAAGAATTTAAGATTCCTATTTACCTGTATGGTTGGTTCAGCTCTGTTCTGATCTGAATATATTTGTTCCTTAGTAATGTTATTTAAGGGTCAAATTCCTAGGTACCCTGGTGTAAATAAATCTACGTTGTATAACTAGTTTATAACAGAAGGCATATCACCCTATATAGAATGTAAGAGAGGTTTCCCTTTGATGAAAAACAAAAGTTAAATGTTTATACAAGATTCTGTAGGTCTGGATACCATTAATGCTAAACAATTAATAAAAGTGACACTGGGACACAATAAATTCTGATTTTCAAAGAAACAATTTGACTTTATACATTGCTTCTGCCTCACTGGTGTTTGAGATGAAAGGGATAGTAATTGAAATGAAACTCATCAGCATTAAAGAAGGCCTCATGGCGAGAAGCAGAGGGGGGCGGAGGTAAAGAAGGCTGTGGAATCCTGAAACACAAGCAGGAGCTTAGGGATCTGAAGGAGGCAGCCATGGGGACAAGTATCCATTTAGGAGCAAAACCTGGGGATGATGGACCGATTTGAAGTTTCAGAAAGATGAGAGGAGAAGTAAGTGGTGAATTAAACACATTTTCATGTTGTACCTTCCTTTGTTTGAGTTCCATTATTAAAGCAAAGCAAAACAAAACAAAACAAAAAAACAACAAAAATCCTAAGCTTTGACTTGAGAGACTTCTATATGCTGACTTTAAAACCTAATGGAAAATAGGTATAATATGCAAATAAGGAATAATGAATATGATCTTAACTTAAATGATCTCAAGTTATCTCACCATTCTGGGGGTCCTCTTCTTTTGAAATATAAATAGTTCTGATTGCTGACATTTGTTGAGTGTTTGGTACACTCCATGTGCTGTTCTCAGTGCCTTCTGTGACTCCTATCATTCAATCTTTTCCGGAACGTATCTAATCTTCCATATCTAATCTTACCTTCTCCGCCCCTTTCCCCCCCAATCCATTCTCCACAGAGTAGTTGAAATGATCTTTTCAAAGCAAATCTAATTTTGTCATTCCCTTGTTTCCAACCTTTCAATCACTCCCCATTCTCTCAGGAAAATGTGCAGAATTTTTTTATTTGGCCTCCGGAGTGCTATGGTCTCAGGGCATTTCCGCCACAGCTGGAACTGTGCTCCCCGCCCCTATTGGGGCCGGCGGAGCTCTGTCCTCTCTTTTCCATTAGCCACGTGCTCACACTGCCCCCACCCAGGACCACTGCCCATGCTACAACCCTTTCTGAGCTGCTGTGATCCCCCTCTGCTCTCTGAGATTAGCTCCTACCCGTTTCTCAGATCTCAGCTCAAATGCCCCTGTTCCGGAGCAGATGGTCCTGACTCCCCACAGTAGGTCAGGCCGCACGCTACATGTTTTCTTTGCACCTGCACCTCTCTTTTGTTGCCCTGACCACAGTAATTGTTCATTTCAGGGGTGACCCTTTGGTTCAGCACATCACTCCCCACTAGACTGGGAGAGTTATCGGGGCAAGTGTCCCCTGTATTTTTGTATAACAGTTTCCCCAGCCCCCTAGTGCAATGCTTGTCATAGAAAAGGTACTCAAAAACCCAGACATTGAATGAATGGATGGTTGCTGAATAAAATCAAATGAAGTCTTAGGAAACAAACAGTTTATATGGGAAGAAGCCACATTCACATCCAACTGATTTGCTAAGAGACTTCATTTTAGGGGTTGGTTGGTTTGTTGTAAGGAACACTAACCCCACTCATTTAAGTCCTCATTTCCATTATGAAGGGACTTTGCCTCACTGTCTGTATTCCAGAGGCTACATTTCCCTTGAGCTTTATTGGTTACAAAACACTTTCTCCATTCAAAATGGTTCAGTCACTCCCTACCTACTTCAGTTCCCTGTTACCATATATAGGTATCCTTCTTACTTCTTCCTTATTTTAAATAAAAAAGCTCTTTTCCTTTACAGCTCATATTTGATTTCATTAACTTTCCTCTTCTCCCCTGTACATCCCTCAAATATGTTGGTGCCTGGCTCTGTCTTCTTTAAATCAACCCCCTTTATTATCTGGGAGATTTCTGTTCAGGAAGCTAGTTCATGTCAAGCACTGTTCTTACAGCTTCCCACCCACCAAGATTAGAGCCACTCCTGGATTCACTGTACCTCCAAAAGAGCTTCCACCTGTGTTCATACACAACTCCATCTCACATTCACTCTATTGCAACCATTCCTCAGCCACACAGCACTTCCAGCCCCGTCTTTCTTCCACTTCAAGTCAGCACCCTGGAATCTGTCTCCAGACCCTCCTCTCTCTAGAAACTCTGCCCTGAAAATCCCCAGCTCTAGATCAATTAAAAAACACTCCAGGAGCTGGGATGGTGGCTCAATGGTAGAGCGCTTGCCTCACATGTGTGAAGCACTAGGTTCCATCTTCAGCACCACATATAAATACATGAATGAATAAAGGTCCATCAACAACTAAAAAAATTAACAAACAAACAAACAAAAAACCCCAAAACACTCCATCTCCACTCCTACATCTGAACCCTATTGGAGAACCTCCCACAGCTGTACACATTACTGTTATGGCTCATCGATGGTCCACAATGGCAGTTGAGCTCCTAATTCAATTTGAAGTGTCTTCTGTTCCAGCCAATAACCTGTGGCAGTAAGACGTCACCATGTTCCTCTCTTCCCCACCTGACTTCCACCAACACTCTGCAGGTGACCTCGCCTCCAGTTGTGCAAGGGGATTGAAAGGGGAGGAATGTGAGTGACTTCACCATCCATTGTCCTTCCATCTTCAAATTTGTGTGCAACTACATTAATCCCATGTCCTTTCTGCTGAGTAAGGACAGACTCCTTCAAGACCTTTACTAATGATCAAATCTCCTCCTCCCATGTTCTCTCCTCCTTGTTATTAGCATTTTGCCACATTAAACTGTTCCCTGTTCACTCTGCCTTGGCCTCTTTAATGGGCCCGGCAAGTTGGTTGGATGCAACGTCTGTGTGAATGCCCCATACAGCTCCAGAATCCCTCTGGTGTCACTCCCCCCATCTTGCACCCTATTATTTATTTATCCTCTTCTTCATTATCAATCTGCATAGCTGGCACACTTCCAGACACTTTGTCACTGCTTTCTTCTTGTATTGCTTCCGGACACTCTTTCTAGAGTACAGGCTTTAGTTCTAAGCACCGTACCCTCAAGAACTAGACTGCGTCGAAATTCTGGAACGTGATCTGGCCAGGTGCAGGTCTTTGAGCTACCCACCCCTAAAATGAAGAAGGATGGATAATGAGATACTTGCACTTTTAAAAAATGCTGTTTTCCTTTGAATGGTGTTACATACATGATCTACATGTACATATAACTAGTCATGGGTTGGGCTCACCAAATGTGAATGTAATGTACCTATTGTTAGACGTGGAAGCATGGGGAGGAGCAATGGTTTGAATGAAGGAAGAAAAAGAAAATTGAAAATCAGCAATTATACATAAAGATATGATATGGAGATACCATTTATTACTTTTTTATTTTCTAGGTCCATAAGGTAGGAAATTTCTGAACATAAACATTTGCCTCTTCTTCTCAAAAAAGGATGAGATAAAAGACATATGTTCTTTAGAATATGTAAATCTATGTTTTGGAAAGATATAAACTTGTTAAATAAGTGTTTTGCTTAAAGGAGCCCTGGAGGCAAAGAGTACTCATCTCATGAGCTGGACACTCCCATTTATTATGTAACATTTAAGTGTCACAGGTGTGCACCATTGTGCCCAGCTTGAATATCTCTTCATCGCTGAAATTCAATATTACCTTTGTTCATCTCGCAGACATAAAAACAAAAATGGAAAAAGCATTTATCTAACTTTTAATTTTATGTTTTTTAGATTTGCATGTAATAAAAATTTTGCATTTTTATCTCCTCAAAGTTCAAATTAATGAAAAGAAAGGGAAAGAAATTTGTAGAAAAATTACTTGTCTCAGGAGCTAATCCACTCTCCAAAATCACATCCATGAGACTGTCAGCTGGGTGGGGACTATTTGAGGGCAATCTCAATTCCATGGAAATTGTTCTCACTCACTGTGTAGTTTACAGGGATCTCTGATTCTGCCAATTAGTATAGCCTCCCCACCATGAATTGTTAAAATCCGATTGTATCACAACATCATCTTTTCTCTAGGCATCTAACATGTTGCATAGTCTCTTCCGGTGTTCCCTAGGGAGCCGTTGGAGGGTGAAAGGATTGATAGTATGGAGTGAGAGGAACCATGGGTGAGGAGATTCCAGAAAGGATGCTGAATCCAGGCTTTTCCTTCTTGAGAAAGAGGTCCTGTCTATCAGCTTCTTCCATAACTCTTCTGGTTCCTGACTTTCAAAAAGCTCTATGTGATTGTACTTTAAGTTCTGGGGCATTTGAAAAGTTTTGTTCATGTTTCACTTTGTTATTTTGTTTCTTTTCTTTTCTTTTTTTTTTGTGATGTTGGGATTTGAACTCAGGGCCTTGTGCCTGTGAGGCAAGCACTCTACCATCTGAGCTATATCCCCTGTCCCATTTTGTTTCTTTTTGTAATCCCTTAAATATGTTTCCAGAAAACTTGTTCCCAGATGTTGGTGAACAATTTTTTAAGTTGAGAATGTAATTTGCTTTAGTAAAACAATTTCTTTTAAAAAGAACCCCACAAAACTACTATCTAAAATAACCAGCATTTCATTTAAAATAATATCAGAACACTGAAAATGTAAAATGAAGAGAGACATTTATCTTACACCACACTACAGTCTACCACAGGAGTTGGAAGTTTCACCTGGATGTCTTTGAAAATTTGATATTATCATTATTTTTCTCATTTTCTGTCTTAAACAGGTTAAAACTATACTGCAGAATTGCATAAGAGCATGGACCAGCATTTTGGGCTCCCTCTCTTAGAGATCACTTCATGCATATAAACCGATGGTCCTTTTGTACATTTTTATTAACACCCCTGTATTAGGAAACTCCAGAGGAAGATCCCATCACTGCTAATTTGGCAGTGTATGTATGTTGGACATATTTTAACAATGCATGTGCTGTATTGCATTATATGTGCCTTTCTTTCATGTGTCAGAGATGTGGGGACACTTTCACAGTCTCCTCTTTCTCAAAGAAGAGGAATGGGTTGGTTTTCATTAGGCATTCCTCTTTTCTTTGTCTGAAGAAGACATCACTGTCCATACACATATCCACAGATAAAGGATCTTTTGAAACCCAACAGGGAACCAGAAAAGTTTTGGTTTAATCATTGTGGAGTATAAAAATTATTTTTTCCAAGTCAATTTGATAGAAATTTTAAAATAAATATGAGACTAATATGCTTTGAAACAGACTCCTTCTGTTTCTAATTTCTAATGAGAATAGATGCATTACAATATCCAACCACGCTAACTTTTCTAATCTAAAGATCTAAAAATTCATGTAGTTGATGGAAGTTGGGAGAAAAGTTTGGCTGGCAGTGTGATTGATGGGTGTTAAATTTTTGGTGAGAAACAGATCCCAGACAGAAGGAAGAGTAAGAAAAAGAAAAATTAAATTTGTCTTTCCAATAAAGCAAGGAGAATTTAAATTTTTCGAGGTAACTTAAGAGGGGGATAGGGAGTGAGAGCTTCTCTGCATGAACAGGAAATAGAGACAGCTGCATGGAGGGTAGGAGGAGTCAGGGGTCAAAGAGATGCTTCTTTGGGGTAGTGGTCAGATTTCCAGGAGCACTGAGCTCCTTTTTTTAGGATCCTTTGGTAAATTTTGCTAAAAGTACCATCTCCTGTGGGTGATGCCTTGGAAAAATCGTGGGAGAGCATCATCCATGATTGTGCATTTGTTTTGATGAGGAGTGGAGAGGCAGCAGACACCAGAAGCGAGAACCCGAGGAAAAGATAATTAAACTGAAGGAGGATGTGATGAGAGGGAGTAACTATGAGAAACGGAAAGTCCCTGAGATTCCTGAGAAATTCAGAGAGTCAGCTACGCATAGGATAAGGAATAAATTCATTTATATTTTAACTTTGAAGAGAAGGGTGCTTTCTCAAGATGGAAGACTTGGAATCACCCACACAGCTGATTCTTGGGTTGAACTCTCAAACACAGCTGACATTTTTACAAATGGCAATGCCTCCTGACTTTGGTTACTGACAAGTTGAGCAATGTCTTCAACTCCACGGTGTAAACAGAAACGGGAATCCTGCCTGCAACATCAACATCCTGACATCATGGGAGGATCCTTGTAGAGTTATTCTCAGCACCCAGAATTTTTCCTAGGAAAATAAGTATGATGGTAAAATATCATCAAAAAGATCTGTTTTTAGTGCTCAAGCTTATAAAGCTGCATTATGTAAAATATTGTTTCCTCCAGAAAGCATGGCTTTTTGAGAAGGCAACATCAAACAGAAATTTCTGAGATCAAGAACAGGAAATGAATGATTCACCAAGCTGGATTTCACCCAAGGAGCTGTCTCCACAGCTGTAGAGAAAAGCTGCAAAAAGTTCCAGAGGATTTGCCTGGTACCATTTGAAAGCAGCCAGGCTTGGAACCGCAGAGAACTCTCCAGAGTGTGATGAAGGGCAGTTGGAAAGCCCAGCTTGGACTCCCCAGAAATATGTCAGCCTGGTGCAATGCTTGATTTGAGTATCTTCTAACTGCCTCCGAATTCCCATCTGGAGGTGGTCCAGGGTGACTCAGAAACAGGGGAGACAGTGAACATCTTCCATGGCAGGAGCAACAAGGTATTTGTTCAGCTCTGAGAAACTGAAAGGATGATTTATTGAGGAAGCTGGCACAGTTGTGCTGTTTTCCAAAATCTTATATAGTGCTGGCTATTGGGCAAGGAATGCCATTCGGGTAGGGTTGGGATAGGATTCTGTTAGTGCTGATTCATTTGTTCTTTCTCCCTCTTTCTCTTTCCCTTTCTCCCTCTTTTCTTAAAGAGCATGTAACAAACACCCAGATTTGGGGCAGCTCTCATTTAATTTCCTCAGTGATTCTTAGGTGTACATCTCCACTGACTCTGTGGAGTACCATTTTGGAGGCAATTGCCCAAGCAATAAGACTGGAGACCTGTCATTGGAAGAGAGGAGTGGCTGTCAAGTATGTGTTTTTGAACATAAGTGCTTGGTTCAACAGGAGAGCAAAGCCCTTCTAAATCCTGTAAGCATTTCTAATACTTAGTCCCCAAGCCAGTCCCATATAGCCTTCTCCTGCCACCCCCACCTGCACATCTGTGACTACCCTACCCTGTACTCAGATTCCTGTGGCAGACCTTAATGGGTCTGCCTGTCTCCAGATTTTTCACATTCTCATCCATCCTTCATCCCACAAGTCAGTTTAATGTTTCTAAAATACATATTTTCATCATGTCACTCCTCTGCTCAAAAATCTTCAGAAGTATCTGCATTATCTTTGTAGTATCTGAAGGATTTTTTTTCCTTCATCTTACCTGTGCTCTGTTGTATTTATGCATTTTTGCAGCTTCACACACCTTTTAAAAATGAGTCAGCGTATATGTGCATGGAGACATACATGCATTATATGTGATAAGATGTCACTTGTACTTTTTCTGTCATCCAACACTTTTGTCAAAGGTCCCAAGTGGAGGACAAGGGTTAAGTATCCCCTCCAGGGATTATTAAGAGATAGTCAAAGTGGGGTTAAAGTCTGTCTTCCAGACCCTACATACTCATAGGAGGACCAAGCTAGACTTTTGAGGGAGTGGAGAAGTTTGTGTAGCTTCAACTTTGCACTATTGTCCAAGTGGAGTGCTGAGATTTTCCCTGCTCTCAAGCCAAGTCAGAAGGATGCTAGGAAAACCATGTATAAAAAATCAGGGATCCCTGAAAGAAAAAAAAAGCCTGAATTCCCATCCACGATAAGATGTTTGTTGAACTCTGGTGTCTGCAGGCCTGCCTCAGGGCTGCCAGCCTTGCAGAGGGAAGTTTGATGGGAGAGTCCTCTGGATAATTTTGTGTGTCTCCGAGAGGATGCAGCAGTCGTGAATGTGATGCACACTTCTGAATGCGATGTGGCTGGATTAAGCTGCTACCATTGCTGGGTGAAGACAAAGGTCAGCAATGTTGCAAGGATGCTCAAGTTTCTCAAGGTGCCGAGACCTTGAAGAACAGGACTAGACTCAAAATGTCTTAAAGGAGTCCCTGTGGATATAGTCAGCTTTGAAACCCACTCCAGCTGTGAGAGCCTTTCTGGGGTGTACTGTTAAGAACAGGGGTTTGGGGAGGTCTCAGAGGAGAGTTAGAGAGAGAAGCACCTGTATCAGTCTGCACAGGACCACTAGAGAAGCTGCACGGGCACTTCATGAAAAACAGAGCCCCAGGCCAGCCTGTGTTGGCTAGAGAGCTACATCATCAGAAAGAAGAGTGGAGTAGCACAGGCTAATATCTTCTGCATCCCTTTCTCAATGCCTGAGAACAGACGTGGAATCTCGCCAAGGTGTTGAAGGAAGGGAGGGCTGGTACAGCACATTAAGGCACTGGGGGAACAAAATAAAACAGTTTCTTGTTTTTACTCCATTGAGTTTAGACTGGACAATAGCTTTTTACACACGCATACACACACACACACACACACACAAATACCTGAAAGTTTTATTATTTAAAAAAATTAACCAAATAAGCACTTCACAGGTCTATTGTATCTTAGCAAGATGTATGGCATTTGTGATACAGGAAGAAATAATTAATAGTTCTTTTCTTAAGAAATTCATATAAGGAAGATTTTCATGAAAACGTGTAACTACAGCACAATTTGTTTTATCATTTAACAAATATTTAGTGATTACTATTTCACAGGAGTGTGCTCTAAAGTAGCATTAATGTAGCATATGTCAATGCAGAGGAAAGAGCATCTAAATGGTGTTTCTACCTCCAGAGACTTGGCCACAGGTGAAGTCATCTATTTCATTCATCACTACTTCTTCAAAACTGACTTCTTTGGTTTTTTGCAGGACAAAACTTTGGCTTCTCTTTGTCCTCATTTTACCCTCTGACTTGTGCTGTGGTTTTTATGTTTGTGTATTTCCCCAAAATTTGTATGTTGAAATGTTAATGATGATATGAGGATAATATGAGGAGGTGGGGCCCCTAGGAGGTGACTGCATCATGGGCTTAGAGGCCTAAGAGCTCCTTTGTCCCTTCTGCTCTATGAGGATATAGTGAGAAGAAAGCCAGACAGCCATCTATGAACCAAGAAGCAGATCCTCATCAGACACTGAATCTGCTGGCAACTTGATTGTGACTTTTTCAACTTACAGAACTGTGAGGAATAAATTTCTGTGGTTTATAAGCCACACCATCTATGACACTTTTTTGTAGCAGCCAGAACTGACTGATACAACTTATTCCATGTAAAATGCCATGCCTCCTATTCTCTACCTATTAAATGCTACTTATCTTTGCATTTCAGTTCAAGTCCTGGATCCCTCCCCTAAACGTGATCCACCCTTCAGGTCTAAGACATTTGGATTTCTCATTAGTTTTTTTTAAATAAATTCAAATGTGTTTCTTTTTTTTGTTGTTGTTGTTTTTTTAGTTGTAGATGAACACAACATCTTTATTTTATGTGTTGCTGAGGATCGAACCCAGTGCCTCACACATGCGAGGCAAGCACTCAACTGCTGAGCCACAACTCCAGCCCCTCTCATTAGTTTTTGATTACACACTATCATCATATCTCTTGACTAAAATTTCACTGCAAGTTTGTGACAGATACTGTTGCTGCCCATCAACAGTCACTCCCCACTTTGAAGGGTCAGGAGCATGGTTTTATAGCTTTCCTTTCACTAGTCACAAGCATGTGACTCAGTTCTGGGCAATGAAGCTCAGGGAGACATTTGCTCAAACACAGGAGAAAATATCCCTCTATGTCCTCTCTAGAAATTATTTTGTCCATACATAGTGTTTTTCATGTAGCAGTCATAATTTTGAGAGAAGACACTATCCACACATTAAGATGATTCATCCATCATTTAGGGGTCAGCAATGAGACAGCAATTTGATTGGGAAAATTTCATATAAAGGGTTATTAACTAAACAGGGAGTGACTACTAAGGGGCAAGGAAAACTCTAAAGCATACAGGACAGCAGATTATGGAACAGCCAGACTTCTAGAGCTGACACATAGTATCTAAGGAAAGAACAAATCCACAAGAAAACCCTACACCCCAAGAATGAGGTTCAAAGCTCACTGCAGGATGTGACTGAAGCCCTTTGGACAGTGGAGAAGTTGGCCAAGGTGCCCCAGGATAGGGCTGGCAAACAGGAAATTGACCATTGGGATGCTGGACAGACTGAAATCATCCTCTGGGGACCCCCCTAAGAAATGCAGGGAAGTTGCTATAAGGGCAATGCTGAAACTTGCTAGGAAGCTGTGCAAGGGGAACTCACTGGGTATTTGCTCTCTGGGATTCCTCTGAAGCATATTGAATGTGAGCCAGTTGTGGCACCTGACATCCACTGGGAGGCTGGCTGGGGCATTTGCAGAATTCACTGGGAATGCATTCTTTGGAGTGGAGTGAGCACCACTGAATGCCTTGTACCCTGCCAACTGCCCTGTGCTGTCAGAGCAAGTAGGAAGAACTCAGCAGAACATGGAAAAGAGTCTCTTTGCTCCTGTAGTGTCCTCAAGTCCCCTCTATTGAAAGGACTTCACATTGTGCCCACTAGCAAAGAATAAATCTTTACAAAGTCCAAGTGCAGCATGAGGAAGCAGAGCAAAGAAGGGAAAATTTGAAGCACAGAAGCAGTGAACTGAGAATGGGGGCAGAGAGCAGAATGGATAAATGGCAAGATGCTGTGACCAGGACAGCACAGGAGGCCTGCCAATCCAAGCCTAAAACAGCTCTGCTTCCAGACTGCTCTTCATAACTTTTCAAACCACTTTTAGTTGGGAATTCTGTTACTTGCAGCTGAAAGTACAATCACGCACCACATAGTGATGTTTCTATTATGGACCACATGATGGTGGTCCACTAAGATCATAACAGAGCTGGAAAATTCCTATTGTTATACAAACCTACTGTGCTGCCATTCAAGTAACAGAATAGTACCCACAATTATGCTTATTATTTAATACTTGGTATTAAACTGCTTTGTCACTGATTTATGCATTTAGTATATTTTAATCTTTGTCTTAGAGTGTATTTCTTATATTCATATGTTTTAAAAGCTTACTGTGAAATAGTATACCTTACTATGAAGATAGGCAGCAGCCTCATTTGCCTCATGTTTACCTGATCTCTTGATTGCATCAAAAGCCCATGTCAAGTGGCTGACCTATGCCACCTAGGTTAAGATGGTACACCTAGAATAAGTACAATCTGTGATGTTCACAGGATGACAGTGTAGCCTAACGATACATTTCTCACAATATATCTGTTTTTAAGCAATACATGACTGTGTTGTATCTGATATAAAATTTGTTTTATGCTTATTAAAATTTTGTGTTCACATGGCTAACAAACCTATATAATATGGAAAGGCTTTTAATAAAACACAGCAGCCCTGAACTCTACTTATCACTAACCAATTGTCAACCAATTACATTTTTTAAAAGATTAAATCATAAGCTGGGCACAGTGGCACAAGCCTATAATCCCAGCACTTAGGGAGGCTGAGACAGGAGAATCGCAAATTCAAAGCCAGCCTCAGCAACAGCGAGGGGCTAAGCAACTCAGTGAGACCCTGGCTCTACATAAAACACAAAATAGGGCTGGGGATGTGGCTCAGTGGTTGAGTGTCCCTGAGTTCAATCTCCAGTAGCAAAAAAAAAAAAAAAAAAAAAAAATTCAATTGTAAAACATACATAAGATTAATCATCTGAGGCATTTTTAAGTACCTGGTTCAGTGTGGCATTATGTATATTTGCTTTGCTACACAACTGATTCTGTTTTACAAATGTATTTTTGGTTGCTTTCATATAACTAAAATATTTGCCTCAAAAATGACTGGTTTGGGGCCTGGGGTTGTGGCTCAGTGGAAGAGTGCTTGCCTTGTACATGTGAGGCACTGGGTTCGATCCTTAGCACCACATAAAAATAAAGGTATCGTGTCCATCTACAACTAAAATTATATTTAAAAAGAAACACTGGTTTTCATTTATCACTTATATCTTTTTATTTCCTGCTATAGTGCAGGCATGAAGCTCACTCCCCTGATATCCTCTTCTTTAACTCAAATAACTATGTAATGTTTCAGTTATAACTCTGTAATTATCTGTTACTCAAGGAACCTACAATAACTTCCTTTTTTTTTTTTTTTTTTTTTTTTTTTTTTTTTTTTTTTTTTTTTTTTTTTTTTTTTTTTTTTTTTCATTTTGTGGTTCTCTGGGTTGAACTCAGGAAGGCTCTACCATTGAGCTACATTCCCAGTCCTTTTTGTGTTTTACTTTGAGATAGGGTCTTACTAAGTAGTCCAAGCTGGCATTGAATTTGCTATCCTACTACCTCAGCCTCATTGGGATTACAGGCTTGTACCACCATACCCGGCTACAATAACATTTAAACAACTATTTCTTTATCATAAATATAGGCGGCATCTCTTTTACTCTGTTTGAAAACCAAATATATTTTATTTTCTGAAGTTAAAAGGAGAGTTATAAAAACCAATTTACCAAACTACCATGTTAATGACTGAGTCAAGTTTTGGATCTTTTTACTAGAATCCCCAAGTGATTCAAAGCTATAGGCAGAAGGCCAAATTTCTGTGTTTTATTTCCCAACTTAGCTTTCTGAAGGTTTCTAAATAAGTCAGTCCTTTTCAGTGGCATTCTCTCTGCCAGGGAAGATCTGAGCATTAAGTACCACATGTGGTCTAGAACTATGCTACCCTAAACATGACTGATCTTGTCTGATCTCCAAAGCTAAGCAGGGTTGGTCCTGGTTAGATCTAGGATGGGAGAAATGCCATATTGTGCTGCTGCTACAAATTTATGGCTGAATGTCTCTCCAATGTTCACGCCATCCTTTTGGGGAATTTTGGCACTCTTGGTAAATTGCATTCTTGTAGCAGAGCCTGCTACACAGCTCTTATCTTGGGACCTGTCTTCTGTCTTCATGGTTCTCCAAATTTCTCTCTCTCTCTCTCTCATCCTTTGTTCCCCCAAAGCACATTTTTTTAGCAGTTTCTTCAGAATGGTCCATTTCTTAAACCCCTGCATATCTGAAATTTTTAATTTGCATGTATATCTAATGAATAGTCTGCATTTTGTTATTGTTAAATAAAATTGACATGGCATAAAATTCACCCTTTTAAATTACACTATTCAACTTACCTTACTCCATTTATTTTTTCATTTTGTTCAAAAAGTTGTGCAACCATTATTTATTTATTCATTTATTTTTTCATTTTGTTCAAAAAGTTGTGCAACCATTATTAACTAGGCATTTAACTTTTAAGTCTCTATGCATGGAATCTTCCTCAAGCTCTTGTGAGGAAGGACTACATATTATAACCTGGGGTTGGGCAAAAGCAGGTGCTCATTAAATATAAGCAAAAGTTAAAGGAAGTCTAGAGACTGCTATTGCTGTCCTGATGGAATCATAGGCCATGCTGGGAAGGTCTGAGTGGTGCTAAGCCTAGAGAATCTGAGGGTAGCCCTTAAATAAGAGGTAGCAAGAAGACAGGAACTTCAGTTCACAACTCCAAGGAAATGATTCTGCCAACACCATGAGTGAGTTTGGAAGCAGATTCTGTCCCTCCAGATGAAAATAGAGCCCAGGCTCTATCTTTGATTACAGTGTTATGTCCCAGCTAAGCTGTGTCCAGAATCCTGACCCAGGATTATCTTCTATTATTATCTCATAGAAACTGTGAGATAATAAATGTCTGTTACTTTACGTTGATAATTCTGTGGTAATGTATTGCACTGCAATAGAAAAGGAATACATCTGGCCTCAACATCTTCCCATTGCTCATTTCAGCACAGAGCATCCAACCTTCATTCAACATTAGTCCTCACCAAGAACAGGCCTTACAAATTGTTGAAGGAGTCACAAAGCTGTTATGGATTCCACTCCAACTTTGGAAGAAGTCATTATGCCTCACATTCCTTTGAGGAATAACAGTCTGAAGGTCCAAAAGAAAATTTGCAAGATCAAGACATGGTGAACATCTACAGGTGTCTTCCCATCATGTGGAAAAGGCTGAGAACAGAGTTGATTCCAGGACTGCTGTTGCTAGGACTGAAAATATGAAAGACACATAAGGTGTCTTTTTTTGTGATCCTGTCTTTGCTTCTTAGGGATTATTCGAGTGTTTGTTTTGATGGCCATGGAAACTGAAGCTCAGAGATTTTGCGGAAGATAGACTGCTGGTGTCTGGGGATGACTCTGTTCACATCCTAGTCCTGCTACTCCCTGAACTCCGAAAAGTTGCTTCATACCTATGATTGTCATCTCATTTAAAAAAAAATAGCAACCAAACACTATTTTAAATTTTTACTGGGATGAATAATATTATGAATAATACTATTATGAATACTACTACTATTATAATAATAATACTATTATGAATAAGAGTATTATGGAAAGCATTTAGGATGAAGTGGCTTTGGGTACATGCTGAACTCCCTTATAAACTTCCTGTTCTCACTTGCTTGTGGTGATATAGTTAGTTACTCAAGAGGTAACACCATTCACAGATTTTTGTTGTTTTTTAAGTTTTCCATCTTAATTCTTGTAATGCTTCTTTCAGGCAGATCCTGGCCTAGTCACGACTCTGGCTTCTGGAGAGCCCAGGCCACCATACTCACAGCAGAAGTCCAGCCACCCAAATGACTTTGGGTAAAACCTACACCTTGAGCTTTGGAGCTAATCAGGAAACAAATATGCCAAGGGGCCAAGTGTTGGATTTCATTGACTTGTTGGAATTTGCTTTTCTGTATCAAACCCTGTTGTTCTCGGGCCCACAGGGATCTTCTAGCAACAGGGCACAAGTCTCCACTGGTCACTTTGCTCTGGTTTGTACTCAACCGAATGTCCATAACTTGTCATGACTCTCAAACTCCTTGGAGTTTGACAGAACATGACGACTTACCATTAAATTGAACAGAACATGACGATTAACCATTAAAGGGCAGTGTTTCCTCTACCAGAATTTACCTTGCTCCAAGTGGCTGTTTTTCCTTCCAGGGACACATTTGTCCTTAGTCTTTATTACTAAGGTATCTGAGTAGAAGCAATAGCAGAAAATCATGGAAATATTTGGAGCATTAGAGGAACCAATGCAAAGTCACTGTGTTTGGAAAATGATAAATATTGGACAGCAAAGGAGAAAAAAGCTAAAAAGGGGACCAAGCAGAATAAATCCCACAGGTTGCAGTAAGGAGTTTGAAAATTCTTCTAATTAGAATGAGGTTTTTATTATTTAACAATTGAATTAATGAAATAACCAAACTTAAGCACAAGAGCAATACCAACAGTGTCCAATGCCATTCTGTGCCTCTTGTTGTGATTCCAATCACTCACCAGCTAAGTGGCACTTGTAGGACATTTACATTGATGATTCATTTACTTTTGGTATGATACTTGCCTCATAAGAATGATTTTCTAAATAATGACATTTTTCCTTTCTGCTTCATTTAACTTTGACTTTTATAGAAATGAAACAATTCTTCATGTATTCTTTGGCAACTGTTTTTGTTTTCTCAACTTTTCATTTTCCAGATTTGTCCATGTAGATGTTATAATTGTTTAATTGCACTCTGTAAGCTCTTGTATGGTATGGCTATACCAATGGATACTTGGTGTTTCAACTTTTTGTTATAACAAATAATGGTGCTATGGACATTTTTGCACATGTTCTATTGGCTGACTTGCAAGAGTTTCTTTGAAACATAATAGCAAATTGCTGAGCCATTCATTTTGCATATCTTCAAATTTAAGAGAAAATGCCAAATTATTTTTCAAAATGTTTGATCCAATTTACACTATCAACAGCAGAGTACGAATCCCCATTTTTCTGCATGCTTGCCATTATAAAATGTTTTCCATCTTTAAGAAATTTGCCATTTTGGCAAAGTATGAAACAATATTTCATGATCTGAATGTTCCTTTGGCTCATTATTAATAAAATTTGTCATTGTGTCATTTGTTGATTTGTTTTCATGCTTTTTTGTGAAATATCTAGTTATATTTTTGCCTATTTTCATATTAGGTTGTATTTTTCTTATTGATTTACAAGTTCTTTGTAGATATTAGATAATAATACTTTTTAGTTTTATGCATTGAAAATATCTTTGCCCAATGTGTCTGTCTTTTCATTTATTGATGATTTTTCACAAACATTTATAACATAAACATAGTAAAATTTATTTTCTTTTTATGTTTGTTTTGTGTATCTTGTTTACTGAATCTTTTCTTACTTGGAGGTAATATTCTCTACTAAAGTTATAAGCTTTATTTTCTCTCTCCCTTTTTTTATAAATATGATATATTCAAGTTGTAAACATTGTGGGGAATCTCAGCCAAAATTGTACTTCTATTCATATTTGGATCTATTTCATAGATGTATGTAGGACATAACTTTCCTATGTACATACATGAATACACAAGAGTGAATCCCACCATTGTGTACAATAATGAGACTGGTGTCCTAATTAGAATATGGTATGTTCTATGATAATGTAATTATATCAAAATGAATTCTACTGTCATGTATAACTAAAAAGAACCAAAAAAATAAGAAAAAACTTCAGTTTTTTAAGTCTTTATTTATCTGGATTAATTTTCCAGTTTGGTATACAGTAGAAGGATCTTATTTCATTTATTTTTTCTGTGAGATCAATCTGTTAGCCAAGCACTGTTAATTGAGTCCTTTCTCAATTGATCTGCCCATGAACCTTCTATATATGGTATTGATAATATCCAAAGTTTTTCAAGATCTCTTCCTACTGTCCCATTTTTCTAGATGTTTACTTAATAAATTCTTTGCACTATTTCAGGAGTTTGGTGTTCTTAATAGTGAGAAAAAAAAAGATTTTCACCCAGCATTTTTAATTCTTCTTAACAGGAAGTTTAGTCTGAGGAACTAGCTGCCATTTTCAAATCTGCAGATTTCCCAACTTTAGATTATTCTTACAGTTCTTGGATAATCTCAATTTAGACATGTCATATTATTATCTTTTTAGTGCTATTAGATTTGCATTGTCAGATTTGTTTAGATTATGTTGTTAAAGAGTGAAGTTGGCTTCTAATTTTCTTGTGCATATTGTTTTCCTCTGGTTATTTTGTCACAGTAATCCCAGTGTTCTTCTATTTATACTGTCTGGAAGACTTTATATAACATTCCAATGATTTGTCATTTGAAAGTTTGGTAGAATTTTCCAATGAAATATTCTGGGCTTGGTGTTTTCTTTCCAGGATGATTTTTAAGCTATTGATTCAAATATTACTGTTGTGAGATTATTCTGGCATTAATTCCATATTAATGAAATGGATAATTAATGGATATTCCTCTGCACTAATTTCCATAAGTTACACTTTGCAAAATGTGTCCATTTCTAAGTTTTAAAATATATTGGTTAGCCGGGCGCGGTGGCTCACGCTTGTAATCCCAGCACTTTAGGAGGCTGAGACAGGAGAATCATGAGTTCAAAGCCAGCCTCAGCAACAGCGAGGCGCTAAGCAACTCAGTGAGACCCTGTCTCTACATAAAACACAAAATAGGGCTGGGGATGTGGCTCAGTGGCCGAGTGCCCCTGAGTTCAATCCCTGGTACCAAAAATAAATAAATAAATAAATAGATAAACAAACAAATAAAATAAAATAAAACATATGGGGGGGTTCCAAGATGGCGGCCTAGACGTACGCTGTGGTCAGTCTCTTCAGAGATTGAAGTTGTGGAAATACCATCTCCCAGCCAGCTTCTGGACATCATCCTACAGCTACCCCCACAGGAATTTCACTTGCACGTGTAAGCAGGGCCACCAGGCAGCAGCCAATGCCACAAGCAGTGTGACTTCAGCAGCAAGCGGCAGCTTGGAGACATAGCCCAGGGCTCGCCCTGGGTGGGGCCTGCTTCTACACAGGGTACCTGGCTCTAGTGCCCACCCAACCATGCAGGGCCCCTAGCAGTTGCTCCCGTAGACACACGGCCCCAGCCACTAGCCACTGGGGAGCCCAAATTCAGGGTAAGAGTCTCTCCAGAGACCCCAGCGGAGACAGCCCCGCCCAAGGGCGGCTTGGGCCCACCACACTTCCACTCCAGAGTTCCTGTGCACCCGCAGGAGCCACAGAGGGCCCAGATCTGCCCACAGGAACCTCCACGGGTGTCCAGCAAAAGGGAGACCAGGGACTGCTCGAGCCACTGAGGAGCCCAAACTCAGGGTAAGAGTCCCTGCAGAGACCCTAGCATGGCGCAGCCCTGCCCAAGGGCAGCCTGTGCCCACTCCAGTTCTGCTCCAGAGTTCCTGGGGACCAGCAGGAGCTGCAGAGGACCCTGATCCGCCAGCAGGAACCTCTACAGTTTGTCCAGCTAAAGGGAGACCAGGGTCTGCTACCTCTAGCCACTGGGGATCCCAAATTCAGGGCAAGAGTCGCTCCAGAGATACCAGCGGAGGCAGCCCTGCCCAAGGGCAGCCTGGGCCCGCCTCATCTCTGCTCCAGAGTTCCTGGGGACCAGCAAGAGCTGCAGAGGGCCCAGATCTGTCCTCAGGAACCTCCACGGGTGTCCAGCTAAAGGGAGACCAGGGACTGCTACCTCTAGCCACAGGGGAGCCCAAACTCAGGGTAAGAGTCCTCACAGAGACCCTAGCGGGAGGCAGCCCCACCCAAGGGTAGCCTGGGCCCGCCCCAGTTCTGCTCTAGAATTCCTGTGGACCCACAGGAGCCCCAAAGAACCCTGACCTGCCCTCAGGAACCTCCACGGTTGTCCAGCCAAAGGGAGGCCTCTAGCCACTGGGGAGCCCAAATTCAGGGCAAGAGTCACTCCAGAGACACCAGCGCGAGGCAGCCCTGTCCAAGGGCAGCCTGGGTCTACCCCAGTTCCGCTCCAGAGTTCCCAGGGTCCAGCAGGAGCTACAGAGGGCCCAGGTCCACCCTCAGGAAACTTCATGGGTGTCCAACTAAGGGTTGACCAGAGTCTGATTGCTACCAGCCACAGAGAAAGGCACACCCAGGGTAACAGTGGCCTCCAGAGACCCCAGCATGAAGAGGCCCCACCCTAGTGCGCTCTGGGCCCACCTCAGTTCCGCTCCAGAGTTCCTGTTGTCAGGTGAGACAGAAGGCCCAAAACTGCCCTTAGAGAATGCCAGGGTGCCCAGTTGAAAGCACACCAGAGCCTGCTAGCCTCTAACCCCAGGGGAGCTCATACTCACTATAAGGGTTGCGCACAGACTCTCCAGCTTGTGACTCTGTCTAAGTGAGACCTGAGCCCGCCTCTACTTCCACTCCAGAGTTCCTGTTCACCAGCAGGAGTGCAAGAAAGGGGCAAAACAGCTCTCAGGGGCCGCCTCAGGAGCCCAGCCAAAGCCACTCCCACTGGTACGTCCACTACTTCCACCACCAACTTTAGTGACAGTAGTGCCCATCTGGGGACACTGGGAGAACAGAAGTAGCTCCAAGGTGAGACACAGGTAATCTGGAGTGTCAATACAAGATTATAGGATAGAAACCACAATACCTCAGATTGGTATTTCAAGAAAGAAACATACACAATCAACATGAAAAAACAAGGGAAGAAAGTGCCCCAAATAAACCTGGATACCACTGTAACAGAATCCATTGACAGCACAGTTGATGAAATGTCAGAGAAAGAATTCCAAATGTACATAATTAAAATGATCAGCAAACTAAAGAATGACATAAGTGAACAATTACAGTCAAAAATTGATCAATCCAACAAAGAAATAGGAGAACAAATAAAGGCAACCATAGATCATTCTAACAAAGAGATAAGAGAGCAATTACAAGTAGCAAAAGATTACTTTAAGAAAGAGCTAGAGATCATGAAAAAAAAAACAATCAGAAATTCTTGAAATGAAGGAAACAATTAACCAAATAAAAAACTCAAAGAAAGCATCACCAGCAGACTAGATCACCTGGAAGGCAGAACCTCAGATAATGAAGACAAGATATACAATCTTGACAATAAATTGGACCATACAGTGAAGATGGTAAAAAATCATGATCAGAACATACAAGAAATATGGGACAGCATCAAAAGACCAAATCTAAGATTTATTGGGATAGAAGAAGGTGCAGAATTTCAAACCAAAGGAATGCACAATCTCTTCACTGAAATAATATCAGAAAATTTCCCAAGTATGAAAAATGAAATGGAAAATCAAATACAAGAGGCTTACAGGACACCAAACGTACAAAATTTCAACAGATCTACACCAAGGCACGTTATAATGAAAATGCCCAACATACAGAATAAGGATAGAATTTTAAAGGCCACACAAGAGAGAAACAAGATTATATATAAGGGGAGACCAATTCGTATCTCAGCAGATTTTTCAGCCCAGACACTAAAAGCCAGGAGATCATGA